>CAJQZJ010031983.1:1429819-1443167 GCA_907164525.1 Lophiomys imhausi | reverse complement strand
GTTCGTAGCTAACTGGCCCCCAGGTGGAGGTGTGGGCCGCCATCAGGGTCTTGGTTCGTAGCTAACTGGCCCCCAGGTGGAGGTGTGGGCCGCCATCAGGATCTTGGTTCGTAAAGTATTTATTTAAAGCAAAAAGCCCTTGCAGTGCTATGTGGAAAAGGCCTCCCCCTGGCTCCTCTGACCTCTGTGACCTCCTCCCAGGGCACAGTTCTGGGGGATAATTAAAGCTGTTTATTCTTTGGGAGGCTCTGAGAGTTTACAGAAGTTTTAAAAATTAACCTGGAACTCAGGCCAGCTATGTATGCCCTGCTCGGCTCCTGGGGCTGTAGACACTCCTGCGGGGGCTCCTGCAAGGCAAGGGAATGGCTTGATTCCTGACCCTAGAGCTTGCAGTCCTTGGATTACCCCCATCTGTCCTCCATCCCTAGAATTTAACAGCGTGGACAGCCTGACCCTGTTCCCTATGTTGGCAAGAAGGAGTTTGTTCTACTGGGAGACCTCCCATGGTAGCAGAGACCAGAGCACCAAGCATCATGGGCAGGCATGTCTTGGGCTTAGATAAACACGTTAGTTAGTTGTGTGTCACATGAGGTTTAAAGGGAGAGTGGAAATCCCGTCTATATGTATCTGGATACTCATGATATTAGAGCGTGTTCCTGTGTGACCTCTGAAATATTCCTGGAGTGAGAACAGAGCAGGGCTTATGTGTCCCTGCAGTGAGTGCCTGGGTATGGCTTAAGGTACAAACTGTGTCCTCATAGCCCATGGTCTACTCCTTAGAGCTCATGGCCTCTACTTACATTCAGGAGCCTCTGTGAGATTCCAGGTGATTGACCACCACGGAGGCAACGCTGTGTGCAGCAAGTCTAAGGTGGGGGAGCTTCCCCAGGAGAGCTGTGGGTGTCACCAGGTTAGAACTAACATACAACCAAGCCCTCCAGCTTCTGCCTGGAGAGCGGACAAGGAGATCTGCACAGGTCTGGAGGGCCCATGGGGCCACTGTGCCAGTACAGAGAGCTGGGATGGTGGCTTGTGCCAGCCTGGGGATACCACAGGTGACCGGTACCAGAGGGCACAGACCCATCTAACCAGGAGGCTTGAGAGTGGGCCATTTGAGACACACAGATGGAACTTCCAGCCTGTTTGAGGCTTTGTGTGCTCTGATGGGGGGTGGTCCCTAACCAAAGGTCAAAGAAAGCCGTAGTGCCTTAATGAAGAAAGACTTGCAGGCCTCTGCTTCTCTCTCTGCACTCTGAGGTTCAGAACTGTAAATTCCATATTCTCCTCCCCACTTTTCACCATCATGCAAGGCTTTCTGGCTGTGGATGCAGTCCAGAAGGCCTTGGCTGCTATCACTGGAGAACAGTGGTGTTAGTGGAAATAATACCCCAGGTCTTCTTGTGTGTGTTGAAACACATTTTCAATATACTTTATGCACTGCCCACTTCGGCAACCATCTGCAGATCTCTACTCTTTCCCCATGATTCTTCACAGAGGGAACACTGGGGGTTGAATCCAGCCCCCAACCCCCCTATGCCAGCCAAGCATCTACCTTTGAACTACACCCTCATCCCTTGTTTCGCTTCTGCTTTAAGGCAGGGTCTCACTAAGTTGCCCAAGATGGCATAGAACTTGCCATCTTGGAGATCCTCCTGCCTCCTACTGAACAACTGACAGGTCTGACAGGTCTGTTCTGTCATGGCTGCCTCCAAACTCCCCAGAGCAGCAGAACTTCCTATAGCTGCTAACGAAGGAGCAGAGTAAGTGGGGGTCCCTCAGCAGCTGGTACTTATTTCCTGAGAGCTCAGCACACAGGAGGACCCCCACCCAGGACCAGCAGCCCCGTGCTTCCTCTCCCAGATGCCCTGTTGTAGCTGATTCACCTCTAGCTGCAACCACAGCCAGAGAGTCCAACATGCTCCTCCCCCAGGGAGCCAGGAAACCAGAAGGTTCCTGGGCCGAGTGGTAAAAGTACCCATGGAATGGGAAGCGCCAGCAGCCCTTCCCCAACACAACTTTCTCTCATCCTAACCTACTGGGACCTGGGTTGCCTTTCAGAAATCTGTGTCCACCTCAGAGCTGGGCATCTCTCGGCTTTGTGGGATTTTTTTTATTTTATTTTATTTTTTTTAACCTTCTCTGGGGACTGGAAGGCATGGCTTGTTGGAGGATATAAATAGGGCTAAGAACTGTGTAAGGATGTTTTGGTCAAGGGTTTGGCCATCCTGGGACCAGAAGGAAGGATTCTAGAGAGGTCGGGAGTGGGGGTAAGGAGAGAAAGGAAGAGGCTGAGGGCCCCAGACAAAAGCTGGGGATTTAGTCAAAGCAGCTGGAGTCCGGTGTCTGTGACCTCACTGGTTGTTTTCTACTCTGGAGGCTGTGGGAGTTAGGTGGCTCCTGAGGAGCCTCCAGGCTGCTGTGGGTGGCAGCCACCTTTGCTGAGAGTCCAGCGGGCTGCTAGGTGAGCCCGAAGGCCAGAGATTGTTGCCTTTTGTTTTCTTCAACTCCTATTCTCTCCTCTAGGAAAATGAACCCAAGAGGCTCATCTGTCCCATTCTTGTTTATTCAAGAGGCAGGGAACAAGTCCAGGGCATGTGTTTTATGCTTTTAGAGTGTGTCAAGGGGGTGGGGGGGGGGGATAACAGCAGTGCTGGCCCAGCCCCTATCTGAGTGTGGGTTCCATAAGGACACAGCAGGGGAGGATCCCTGCAAGTGGCATCCTAAGGAAGACAGCATCAGAAAGGGTAGTGGGCTATAAGAACAGTTGGCCCTCTGACTGCCTGAGAGTGGCGGCTGAGGACACAGCACTGTGTGACAAGGGCACTCAGGAACATCCTGTCCTCGGTTTGCCAAGGTTGAAAAGTCTTGTGCAGTTTGTGTTGGTGCTGAGTGGGCTTGGGAGTAAGGCTTACATGGGCTCCAGGTGAGGCACCACTCAGCCCTGACACAGGATGCCAGGAGAAGAGCCTACAGCACACTAGGAGTGCAGGGCAGGGCACCACGGAGCTCTAACAGGAGGAGGATATTTTGGACCAGCTCAAATTTCTGAGCAAATTTTTCCTCAAGTTCACCAGCTGAAGGAGGAATGAGAATTCACAGAAATCCAGTCTTGGCAAAAGGCTAGGCCAGGGGATCCATAGGAGGTGTGTACCCTGGAATTAGAACTGAAGGAACCCACCTACCTCCCGGTTCTTGAGCCTGTCTTCATTATAAGGCATCTGATTCACACTATGACAAGCAGTCAACCGGGAGTCGGGCTGCTCGAATTGTTAAGGACCAGTGAGCCCCAGTGCAAAGCCAGAGTGGGCTTTCCTTAAAGGCAATGGGAAGCTCAGCTGAGAAACGAGGGCGTGTAGAGCCGTGTCTCTCTAGTGGGAGCAGGCGTGCTGTGTGGATCCTCTTAGCAATGACAAAAATTTAAAACACATGGCCCTGTCCGACCCCAGACTGCCAAAGCAAGTGTGGGACCCACAGGTGGTGACAGATGGATGCCAGGGCTTGATGGCAGTTTCTGGGCACCACAAGGTGTTTGGGATAAATCCCAAGGATGTTGCTCTCCCATCAGACTCATTCTGGGGTGCCGCATGAGACTGAAAGCCGCACCGCAAAAGCAGATCCATGTCCACCGAGACCACCTGAACTTCCAGAAACACCAGCGATAACTGTGGGATTTCCTGCTGACGGTCTGAGTCTCTTAGCCTACAGGCTTCCATTTCAGAAAGAAAGCTGTGACTGGGCAGAGCGCAGGACTGTACTCAAGACCATGGAATCAGCTACAGGAGCTGGGGTGTTCTGTCCACACAGGAAAGGCTCTTGTGTGTCCAATCATACATGTACATAGAACACCATGCACCTCACACACACATAGCATATATACCACAAAACCCATACCCAGACATAGCACACCACCACACACATATGTGTCACACACCACACAGCATACACACTGATACCATACCCACCCACTCCTGTACTCATATGCACAACACACAGACAGCTAATGCATACTCAGACACACAGCCCTGCTGCTGTGGGGTGACAACAAGGAGTTGTGTCCTGAGGTTACTCTAGTTGCCCTTTGGCTTAGGATGGCAGGACAGAATTTACAGTTAGGCTTTTATAATGTATGAGAGAACCTTGTTTCCTTAGTCATGAAACAGGCAGCATTAGTGGACGTCAAAGCCAGACAGGTGCCGTCCTACTTAGTTTTTATTGTCAATTTGACACAACTAAGAGTCACCTCAATTGAGGGGTTGTCCAAATCAGATTGACCTATGGCTAAGTCTGTGGGGAATTGTCTTGATTAATGATTGGTGGAGGAGGGTCCAGCCCACTGTGAGATAAAGTGTTTCTTAGGCAGGTGGTTCTGGACTGTATATATATAATACATATATTATTTAATGTATATAATTTTAATATATATTTTAAAAATCTAGCTAGGAAGGAGCTGGGAAGAAATGTTCCTTCGTGGTCTCTGCTTCAGTTCCTGCCTCCAGGTTCCTGCCTTGAGTTCCTTTCTCCAGTGATGGACAGGTACCTGGAAGCAGAAGCCAAAATAAACGCTTTCTTCCCTGAGTTGCCTTTGGTCAGAATGTTTATCACAGCAACAGAAAGCAGAGTAGAACAGGTCATTTCAATCTTGTTAGTATAGGTTTGTGGGTCGCATGCCCAAGTCTGAATGCTAGTAGAGACAAGCCACCAAGGCCACTGTTTTCCTCTGGCAGCCTCCTTGGTGTACCAACAATCCTGGGCATGCTAACTTGGACCTATCTCCTGGGCCTCATAACAGGCTTTGGGGGAGGACGAAGCGACATCTACCTTATTTTGTGCCCACTTGCTGTCAAAGTGTATAATTCATCCACCACTTACACCACCTGTAATTTGCCTTCTGATTATGACTGGGTAGACTCTTGTTCTAGGTGTGTCTACCAGACAGGCAAGGTGGGTGGGATACATTTTTAGAGGAGCCGGGTTGGGAATCGATGCTGTTTCTGGCCCACCCAGGTGTCTAGCCAGAGTGAGGTGCAGCGGGGCTGGGGAGTGGGGATTTGTTATAAAGGATCTTACACCCCAGAACACCAGAAGAAGGAGACAATCTGCCCAAGAGAGGAGAAAAGATTATCGCTTAATTTAAATAGATCTTAGCACAGTCTGTTTCCCACACTGGGATGGGGCCAGATGGCCGGTGGAATCTCCTCACAGGCCCAGCAGAGAGGGTACCTCAGTCTGGCCGTGGCAATAGCAGCAGTTGAGAAACAGCAGCTGTGGCATGGCGTCTCTCCACGAGCTGTGGGAGATGACAGGCATGTGGGTCTCTCCATAGGATAAGGCTGAATCCAACCAACCCTAGCCCTTGGGGGGACATACCCTGATGCATCGGTCTCAAAGGAGGGGTGATGGGGCCTCTATGGGTTACAGAAGGCAGAGCCCATCTCTGAATACACCACTCAAGAAATAAAACACCGCATCCCACAATATGGAGTTGCTTGATTTTAAATGACCTGATTTTCCTGCCTCTGTTCCATGAAGGAAATGCTTTTATCAGCCGGAGGGGTGCTGGAGTCACACTCCGTGTGCCCCTCCCCAGGTATTCTGCCACACAGCCACACAAAAGCTCCAGAGGAAGTAAGAGTGAGCCATCTGACCTGGGACCTACACCCCTGCTCTGGGCCCACCTTTGATCGGACGAGTATGGCAAGACGCACAGGGCAATTTGTACTGTGTGCAGCCCTTCAGAGTTGCCATTCTGGAGGCTGAAAGCAATTCTGCTCTTTCAGAGACTGGAAAAATGCCTTTCACTAAACACCCAGGTGATTATCTTCTCAACTCTAGCTTTGCCATTCCAGAGACATTTTTATCCTGGGCTCACTTTAAAAGCCACAGAAACTAGCATATTCATGTCCCACCTACCCTGTGGACCTGTGGGTGCTGATTAGAGATCTTACTACAAAAGGGCCTTGCCTGCCTCCAAACACAGCCCTTCTTTCTCATGGTTAATCTTAACCACTTGGCCGCCTGAGCAAGGCCCCCAGGTGATGGCTGCAGAGCAGATGGAGTCCAGCTCCTTTTTAGGACCCAAATCTCACACTGATTGTTTTTTCTCACTTTTTTTTCTTTCTTTCTAAGAAAAGCCATGTGTGAAAAAACGCTTTTATGCACAAAGCTTAAGAGAAATCTACCCTAAAATAGTACCACGTGGGAGAGCGAAGCAACATATTCCACGTGGAAATAGAGCGTGGTCACAATGAGTTACACGCTCAATTCCCTTGTAGCTGTGATCCAGGACGCCCTGTGGAGCAAGTCTGAGCAGGGTAGAGTGGGCGGGGCTGTTCCTTCTAAGCCCCCTGTTTACAGAGTAACCATTAGACAGACATTCCTGCAGCAGAAGGCTGCTTTCTCCAGGGCGGTGACTGTAACTACTGGCCTGATGGTAGTCTCCACTTCTCATCTTCCATCCAAACTAGTTAACCTCCCTGGCTCCTTTGTGTGTGCTAATTCTACGTGCGCAGGTTCCTTCTGCGACTTCAGGGCCAGGAAGGTGGGGCTGGGTACTCTGTAGGAGTTAGTAGTCTCATCCCAATGCTCCCAACGTTTTCTTTCTTTTTTAGATTCATTTTTACTAGTTTTAACTGTGTGTCTGTATACATGTCTTTGTGTGGGTGTGCACACGTGCATGCAAGTCCCCAAGGAGGCCAGAGGTGTCAGATGTCCTGGCACTGGAGTTACAGGCAGTCATGAGTTGGGATCCAAACTCTGCAGGGCTGCACACAGTACAAATTGCCCTGTGCATCCTGCCATACCCGTCCGATCAAAGGTGGGCCCAGAGCAGGGGCTTGATAGAAGTCATAACTGAATAGGTGGTTGCCATATTGTCTGAGAAGGCTCTCTCTGGTGTTTTGCTTCAGTGCTAACCACCTGGTTGTGGGGAGCCCAGGAAGGAAAAGACTGCAAGGGACCCTGGGGTTTTCTCTCTGTGCTGTGCTAGAGACAGTCTTGTCAGCACTGTGGGGTTCTTACTGTCACAAGCTGGGGTTGGTGGGAATTCTCTCTGTGGTCCATGATACCTCAGACTCAAACCCCAAGTGTCCTTGTTTCTCCAAACCTGGGTGACCATCTGTCTCTCCCTCACATTTTTCACCCTGTTCTGAGGCTTAGAACTCCCCAGTAACACCCCTGGGGCAGGGAAAGAATTCTTCACCCTGGGCTCAGAGGCAAGTCAGTTCTCCCCAGACCCCAGGACTCCTCTTCACTGACTTCACCAGGGACAAGACCACAGTGAAGGTGCTCAGAGCGCAGGCTCAAACATGGCGATGTTTTAGTGGAACACACCCACAGGTCACAGCAGCAGTAGGGGGAGCAGAGGTGGGTTGATTTCTCCCTCTCCAGGTTTAATGGTTAACGTGCATGTCCGTTCAGCCCGCCCTGTTTAATTGACTGTTTAACTTAAGAAATGGAAATCTCTGTGGGAGTCTCGATATGCAGGTCAGTAAACACGAAGCAGAAAGCCGAGCCTTAGCCCCTGCTGCTCGATGTCCTTTGCCCATGTCCCCTGCAGGTCAGCAACCCTTCTCTGGTCTCTGACAGCTTTCATTTGGCCCTCAAGCCTACGGCAAGTGTGTGAATCATTCACACCTCAGACGCAAGAGGCATTTTCCTGAAATGGACTGAAGACAAAGCATGCTCTTCCCTTTTCTCTCAAGGTCTCCAGCCCTGAGGCAGGGGAGGTTGCCTTGTGTGTGCAAGAGAAGAAGAATGAAACTCTGAGGACAAACTGACGGTGTCCGCTGTCTGTAGAAAGAAACACCAGTGCTGGCCTGTGAGTGCTGCTCTCGTTAGTGAACCGACTTTTCCCCCAGGAACAAACAGCGTTGACAAGAGTAAAACGTACCTTCTGCCTTTCTAAATTATGTCCGAGGCTGGGCCAAGCTGGTGAGCGTGCCCGCCAAAGCTGAAGGATCAGCTGGTCCGAGTCATTACTTCACCTGCAGAAGCAAAGACTGAGAGAGGGTGGGTCTGACTTGTCCTCAGCAATCTCAGGGATGTGCTTTGTTAAGGGTCAATCCACCAGTATCCCTACTCCTGAGTTCCTCCTTCACGCATTCTATGCCATCGGTGCACCCTGTCTGTGCCTGTCAGTCACACGTATCATGGTGTTTTATCGAATGGCCCAGTGTACACTCCTCTAGCTCTCTCACTCTCTCACCTTCTACTTTCACCTACGTCTCCCTAACTTTTTCAGGGACCATTGGTGTGGCCTTCGCTGCTTCATGATCCATCTGGCCCCATGCTCAGGAGGATGGAGTCTTTACACAGCAGGGATGTCTACAGAACCACATCATTTTAGATTTTTTTTTTTTTTTACTTTCTGCATTCATAAAATGTTTGTTTATTGCCATCACATTTCAAATTAAAAGACTCCTTTCACCCTATTAAAAAAAAAAACAACCATAAAAAAAACCACACCTTAATCTCCTGGGCTTCCTAAGGCTGAGAAGCCAGCACACAGTGGGAGATGTGTTTGTATGCTGACAAGCAAATCTTCCTGCTACACGGGCACACACAACAGTGTGCTGAAACAGGCTACAGCAGGCACAGATTTATACAGTCAGAGGTAAAGAGCTGCACGGGTGACAACTTCTGAGAGGGTGACAGCACTTGGGCTGGCCTCAGTCACACCAGCCCATGGTGCTGACAGCCCTCGGACATCAGGCAGGTGAGGCCAAGCAGGTTGAGTGCTGGGGTAAGGAGCCATATTCTCCCGTCGTTAATCCTGCTGAGGGGCTTCCACATGCTCACAAATGCTGGTGCATCTTAATTCAGGGATCCTCAGTCCTGGTGGGTCACAGGCAGGGCTTTCCTCCCCCCTCGCTCCCTCCCTCTCTCCCTCCCTCTTTTCCTTCCTTTCTTTTTCCTTTTTTGTTTTCTATTTTTATTTTTTAGATTTATAATACAGTCACATCATTGACTCATTCCCTTTCCTCTCTCCAAGCCCTCCCATGCGCCAGCCCCATTTCTCTCTTTCAAATTCATGGCCTCTTTTTCTTAAATTGTTGCTATGTACACTGTGTGTGTGTATTCCTAAGTATATGAGTATAACCTGCTCAGTTTGTATAACACTACTTGTGTGCATGTTTTTAGGGTGCGTAGGGAATCACTGAGAATGGGGATTACAACCCAGTCCCAGGGCTGCTGGAGCTACTTCAGAGTCTCTGTCAAGTAGTGTGACCTCTGGGATTTAGAAACCACTTTCTTCCAGCACCAGCCCTCCCCTTCAGAATCCCTGAAGAGTAGAAGAGCTCAGCTAGCTCTTTCCTGTCCACATCCTCTCCTCATGGCTATTTAGGATTAGTGAGCACCAAGGGCTCCGGGTAGCCTTCAGGAAGGAAGCCAACTGAAAGGGTAGGCCGGGTCCTAGAGGGGCTGGAGTTAAAAACTTACGGTTTTTGTTTTGTTTTTTGTTTTTCCTGGTTACAGCCTCACTTAGGGAGGCAGCCACTCCCTGCAATCACCGAGAATGCGTTAGAAAGCAGGCCAGGTGTGCATGCTAATGGCTAGGTACCTTCCTTACACGTATCTTTTTCCCAGCCAGCTTTGAAAATAGATGGCTGAACAAAACCAGGCTTTTCAGTCAAGCCCTTAGGGACATTTTCTGGGGCTTCAAAGCCTCCCAGAGGTAATTGTGAATGAAGACAGAGGCTGCCCTCATGCAGATCCTGGATGCTGGCACAGGCCCAAGGCTAGCAGACAATCGCCACCCTGCCCAGCGTGAAACCCAGAAGCGAGCTGCTTGGTACAGTCAGCAAATAAGGCCTCCTAACATCTTTCACTCAAAGACTAGAAAGTAATGTCCTTTGAGAGGGGCACGGGCGTAAATCAAATTGAAATAATTTGTGTTGTTTCAGTGTTCTACCAGGTGGAATGTGTATATTTTGAGACCTGGAAATTTATAGTGATTGATGACCAAGATCAAGATGTCAGCTGTCATTCCTCAAGAAGTAGGTAAACAACTGTCTTTCTATTTCTTTTTAAAGTTATATAAGCTCTACCCTTGTCTTTGTTTGCTAAACCAGGAAAATCACAGTAACTGGGCTGGGCAAGACTACCAATCTAGTTCATCCCTACCCACCATTGTCAAGCCTGCCCTCTCTTGCTCCCTCTGAGGGCATCATGGTCCCAGACTTTCTGTTCTCTGAACCCCTGGGAGGCTAACTCACAGCAAACACCTCTTTCCCATTGTATGACGTGGTCACCAAGGATTCCAGCATCTCTCAGCAGCTGGAGCCCCACCCAGCCTGGCAGGGTGAGGCCTTCATGGGCCCTGGCTCAGCCTCTGGGATTTAGAAATCACTTTCTTTCTTAACCAAGTCCAACTTTGAATTCAGTTTTTTCACACGTTTTAAAATCCTTTTGTGGAAGTCAGCAGGAATGCCTTAGGCTAAAGGTTGAAGCTGGTACTGGCTGGAGCTAGAAAGGGAACGCGTATTAATGTATATGAGAGAGGTTCCCTCTCCAGAAGCAGGGAATCCCAAGAACCTCAGCACATATGGAATCCAGCATGCACCTTTGACATCATGCAATTGGCTTGGTAAAATGGGTTTTCCATTTCTTAAAATGTAATATATTCCATGATTTTACATTCCATTACATTCTTATTAGCATAGCAAAGAAAATCAAACACTCTTGCATGTAGCTGGGGGTAGGAAGTGACCGTTGGTAGGAGCATTGGTCATTGCACCCAATAGTACAGAGCTGGGGCACTGTGGGATTGCTGGGCTGTCCAGCAGGGACAGCTGAGAGAGATCATTGCTCACAGAGTATCTGTATTCTTTCTCTCCCTACAGGAAGGAGCTACACACACTTCACTGGGTAGCCACTTTCCAGCACCTGGAAAGTTCCAGAAGGGTTTTCACTGGGAGTTTCCTATAGGCAGGTCCCAGTATTTTCTTGCCTGACCCAAAGGCCCCTAGCTCCACATGTAACAAGCCACAGAAGGAGGGCATGGGGTGGTGAGGCTGGAGAAATGTATAGATGGTACCAGGGTTGCTCCTGGCCCTGATCAGTCTCCCACCTGCTAGGTGATCTTTGGGCAAGTCATCAGCTTCTCAGGTTCTACTCCATCATCTGTAGATGTCCTTCTGTAGA
The DNA here is from genome assembly GCA_907164525.1 of Lophiomys imhausi. Taxonomy (NCBI): domain Eukaryota; kingdom Metazoa; phylum Chordata; class Mammalia; order Rodentia; family Muridae; genus Lophiomys; species Lophiomys imhausi. The sequence continues at coordinate 1,432,025 of CAJQZJ010031983.1, read as the reverse complement.
TTGTGGACCCTAGGGTGATCGGCTATGCCTTCCATCTAGGCTGCCCCAATTCTGTGAGCTGGGAGGAAGCTAAGGAAGCTACACTAAGTCCTTCCTTCATGGGTTAAGTCCCCAGCTCCTGATGCTATGGGGATCTTACATAGGCTGTATCACCTGTCTGGACCACTGTGTACATCCAATGCTGTGGTAGAGGGAAGTCCTGGCCATGTCTGAAGAATGACATGGACCAGTCACTATGGTAGTGAGGACAGGAGAGGGACTTCACTGTAGCAAACCAGAGGCAAGCGATGGAAGGAAGTAGGTGGGGATAGCTCTGCTTGTTCTCAGTAAATGCTTGGCCTTCAGGAGGGGAAGCAGGGCAGGGCTGACTTGTCACCTGTCTGAGGGAAGCAGGAGACACCAACCCTGTTGTGTCTGAGCCACAGTCATGGGTAGAATGGCAAAGAGCTGTGTATGGTTGGGAAGAAAAATCAGATTTACTTCAAACAACAATTTTAATATTTCTCAACAGAAGTAAAGAGTCAGGTTTGCTGAAATGGAAAAGTAGAAGAACAGATTTATTTACATATTTGTTTATTATGTGTATACCTGTGAGAATGAAGGTACATGTGTATATGTTAAGATGTCAATCTTTGCTGTCATTCCTCAAGATGTGTCCACTTAATTCTTTTTAGGCAGGGTCTCTCACTGGGGTCTGGAATTTACTGAGTAGGCTAGACCAGCTGGTCGGTGAGCCCCGGGATCCTCCTGTCTCTGCCTCCTCAGATTACAGGTACATGCCACCTTGCCCAATTTGTACCCAGGTGCTGGGGATTGAATTCAGGTCTTTATGATCATGTAGTAAGCATTTACCAACTGAGCCATCTCCAAGCCTCAGAAACAATGGGATTGTTAGGGCGATTCAGTGTGTGTAAGTGGAGAGACTGAGGCAATCAAGCTAGAAACCAAGCAGCCGCCTGCGAGCCAGTGGTGGATGTGTGCTCTACCATGGAGTTTCTCTGGACTGTGATTCTCATGACGGACAAAGTGAAATGCTTTTACCCAGAGCCCCTGTTGCATCCCAGACTCAGTACCTCAAGCAGCTGACTGGACGAGAAAGCCTTGCTAAGACATGAAAGCATTGGGACCAGCTCACGGTGGCTGGGTCTGTACACCTGCTCCACACCTGCTCGAGGCACAGGAGCCCAGTGTCCTCTGTCTCTGCCAGAGTCTAACCCTTGGCAGCTATGAATGGACCTAATGGAGAGATGAAGGAAGGCACTAATCCATCATCAGGGTGTCTTTGTAAGAGGAAAAAGACAAGAGGGGGACGTGGTGTGGCAGGGGACATAGGAGACAAGATAGCCATTAAACAGCCCAGGCAAAAATGAGAGTGTTGTGTCCGTGTGCCAAGATAGGCCACAGTCTCCAGCAAGTTCCAAGTCTCAGTCCCCTTGGTCACCTGTAGCTCAGTTCTACAGACCATGTGGCTTAAAACAGTGCATGTTGACTTTATGCAGTTCTGGGACTCTCAGACTACAGCAGATTTTTGTGAGTTCTGCCTCCCAGGCCACATACACACCTATGTGGTGTATATTTCACATGGTGGAAAGGGCTCAGAAGCTCCCTGAAGCCTTTCATAAAAGTGCCAAAGCCATTCACCAGGGCTCCTTCCCCAGGACTCCGCCCCCTGATCCAACAAAGTCCCACTTCCCTGCATCATTTCCTTTGAGGAAAGATTTCAGCAGGTCAGTCAGGAGGGGCACAAATGCTCAGGCACACAAGGGCTGAGGAAGAGAGGGACTCCTGCTGATGATACCTGGTGTCTGGACCTCCAGCCTTCAGAGCTGTAACTCCAGTGGTTCAGTCTCTGGGGACTCTGCTGGTGTGGAAAATGTGTCCATAAAGGGGGCCCTCCTATCTGTGCACAGTGGGGTTAGGTGATGTTCACTGTAGTCCATGCTTTTACACACACACACACACACACACACACACACACACACACAGAGAGAGAGAGAGAGAGAGAGAGAGAAAGAGAGAGAGAGGGGACAGACAGGCACACAATTTTCTATCTTCATCTACCTATCATCTATCTGTCTGTCTGTGTGTCTATCACATATCTATTATCTTACCTTTCTCTCATGTATGTTTCATCTATCTATCATCTATGCATCTATCTTTCTATCATCTATCAATCTATCCATCCATCATCTATCTATCTATCTAT
>CAJQZJ010031983.1:1410044-1429809 GCA_907164525.1 Lophiomys imhausi | reverse complement strand
TCTATCATCTATCAATCTATCCATCCATCATCTATCTATCTATCTATCTATCTATCATCTATCCACCCATCCACCCACCCACCCATCATCTATCAATGTTTCCTTATTGAAGTGCTGGGGGGGCTCAAACACAGACATGGCAGGCAATCTTTCTACAGCTTCCCTATCTCCAATTTACCATTTTGATATCTATATGATCTCACAGGCTACAGATGGCTCAAGCTTTTCCTTCTGTGGCCATCTTGCAGCAGCAGCAGCATGAATATGTGCTCTTGTGTTTTGTGAGATGGGGAGAGAGCTGGGGACAGGCTGCGTAGGCTGAGCTTCCAGTTATTGTCCTCACGTCATCATCATCCTTTTACCTTACTGACTGAGTGGCTGGCTGCTAGGGGCCTATCTTTGCTGTGTGGTACAGTCGAGGGTGTGAGAACAGGGCATGGTCCTTCTGGGACAAAACCAGGTGGGTACCCACCCTATGAGAGTGACTGAGGTGGCCTCTGACCCCATCTACTCTCTCTGAGCACCCCAAGTCTGCTGAGGGCTGGACCTGGTCACCTGTGATATAGCTCAGGCCTAGAAGAGGCTCAAGGGCTCATTTTGAGTTAGGTCAGACTGAAAATAGGGAGGATGCTGTCCGGAAGAGGCCCCCTGGAGACAGGGAAGAGACACCAGCCCACTCCCTATCAGGAACCCGCTGTTCCTGGTCAGCTATACCACGTAAATCTGTGGTCCTCAGAGTTATGTACCTCTGTGGAGGTGGCAGCCATGTGTTCGTTCTCTGCATTTCTTCTAGGGCACCTCTGCCCTCCCTACTTGAGATATCTGGATAGTAGCTATCTTTTTATGGAGCTCCTTTCTCACCTGTTTGCAGATTGGAAGGCCTGGCAACAGCCATGCGCTTCTGGCCACTTCTAAGGAGGGCTCTCTTTATGCAACTAGCCAAGGACCATGGCAGTCTATGTTGGCCGTTTCTGCTGCTGAGGCAAATCTTGGCTCCAGGGAATAAGCAGAAGGTGTCCAGATGTCAGTGGTTTACAGCATCATTAAACAAAGGGAGGTATCTGAAGGCCCAGCCCGTGAGACGAGAGCAAGGGTGGAGGCATATCCCCAGTGCCAGCTACCCTGTCCAGTCTTGCCTATGGCATAGAATCATGGCTTTGTGTAACCTGGCATGGGGACAAGAAGGTGTGAGCATGCTTGTGGTCGCTCACCCAAGTCAGGGACTTCCAGGGTGCCGCAGGAGGGCGAAGCAGCTCTGGGATGTCACATTGAAACCTTCAACCACATTCTGATTTCAGCTGATGTCAAGACCTGGGGAAGACAACTACAGGCCTGAGTTCCCCAGACGGAGGGAAAGCTGTCAGGTGGCCACTATGGGTGTGACTGTGGCTTGGTTTACAGAGGCCTCTCCACCTGCTTGTCCTGCCATACTGTCTCCAGGAGGCCTTGGATCCAATGGAACTCTGCCTCATAGATACCTCATCCAAGTACCTCCCTGCTCTAGAGAGGTCAAGGGTGATGCTGTGGGCAGATAGTGGCCAAGACTCCATGTCAGGAGCCTGGTCCTTACCTCCAATTACTCTGAGGGTAATATCGATATAGGGTATATCTGGGTTCACACCAGACCCAGAATTCTGGTCACCTCATAGGATGCAGCTGGAGAACAGTTGGCTTGTCTCTTTAGCAGGGAAGAGAAGAATTTGCTGGCTGGCCTGGTCACACATCTATCTGGCTACACTGTCTTGCTGCGACTCTTGGATATTACTCAGGCACTTGACTTCAAATTATCACCCGTGTTTGCATGAAACAGATACCCTGGACATACAGGACCCCCATGGGCCTTGCCTGGGCAGTGTGCTGGTTCTGACCCTGCCCCATAGGAAGGTCTCAAGAGACATGTAAAGCTCTGTGCCTGAAGCAAAAGACAGAAGATAAATAGAGGATATGGGGGGATACAAGGAAGTGAGGAGAGAGACAGAGAGTGAGAGGGCACAAAAGAAAAGTGTGTCACTAAGGGCCTATCACCCCTGCATCTCTGGCCTGAAGGCACCTGTGTGTAGGAATTATGTTTTGTACCAGCAGTAAAATACTTTTTGATTTTATGATATACTTACATTTTGGAGAACCTAAAAATACAGTTGGTCCTCCAGAAGAGTAGGATAGGTGGGAGAGGGAGGGAGGATGGGACCAGGAAGGGTGGAGAGAAGGGGGTGTGATGGAGATGTAGCTTGGAGTAATAAATAAACATAAAAAAATACAATGGGTCTTATCATGAAGGAGCTGGGGTCACATGTGGATCTGATGTGCATAGAGATCCCATTGTCCCCCAGGAGGTCCCCCAGCTTCTCTTCATCTGCCAATGGGCAGTAAGACCCCTTACTCTATTTTGTGATTGGTTACATGATGGAAATTTACATCTCTCCGAAGAGAGTTGGTGTTCTCTGTTGGAATACCTGCCTTCTTTGGCTTGGACACAGGAAAACAGAGAGTGGTTTACAGGGTATTTTCATAGTACTCAAAATGAACATTGTCAGATCCCACATGCTACCTAGTCAGTCAGTTCAGAAGTGCGTCCTCTCTAACAGCAAAGTCAGACTGTCCAGGTGGGGAGCCTGTCCATCCAGGCATACAGGAGAAGTAAGGGCCACTAAGGGAGCCTTCTCAAATCAATCCTTTCCACAATGATATCACATGTCCCACCCAGTGCTGAGTGAGCATATGGATGGCAGAAATGAGGACATGCAAAATTAAAATATGGAGCTGAGATGGGTCACATTGCAGGGTCCAGCTCAGGCAGTGGTGTCGGGGCTCCAACAGTGTCACGGGGGTAGGGCTATATTTAAAACAAAATATTTGGAGGAAACAGAGCAATGCGTTAATCTGCAGAAGCTCCAGTGAGAGGCACTTCACAGCGGACCCGTGGTTTCTGTTTGTTCACGAACTTGACCTCCTGATGCTAAGTGGAGTACACACATTCCTGGGCATGAAAGTTATAATGGGTCTGTGAGACAAGATAACTTTTTTAAAATGAAAAAAAGAGAAGATCTTTTAAGTTTAAGCAAGATAACAGTGAATCAGCAAGAAAGGTGAGGTAGAGTATGTTTGCTGTGCAGTTCTTCCTTCTGGCAGTCAGGTGATCGTGTGCTCTGCCTTCCTTGTGCAAAGAGGTATGCCTGAGACATAGGGATGGAGCAGGGGTACAGGTGGAAAGAGCAAGGACAGGGTAGGGGTACAGGTGGAAAGAGCAAGGACAGGGTAGGGGTACAGGTGGAAAGAGCAAGGACAGGGTAGGGGTACAGGTTAGGATAGGGCATGGCAGGGCAAGTGCAGGGGCAGGGGCATGGATGGGGTAGGGGTAAGAGTTGGGAGGGGACATGCCAGGGGCAGGGACAGGGAAAGCAAGTGAGGCTTCTGTATCCCCCAGCTTCCAGCTTCTTTGGGAGAAGGATGAGCCTTTCATTCTTGAAGCTTCAGCTAAAGGCAACTTCTCCGCCTATTCTTGATTAAGTTACCAGAGCGCCCACAAGTCATAAATGGGCCTGTGCTCTGCAGTGAGCAGTGACCCAGACATGGGAGCTGAGTTTGAAGCCAGAGGCTTTCGTTGACCTCAGCCACACCCTTGCACCTGGGCAACACACACTTTTTTTCTGTTGCGGGTCCTTCATCTTTACTATAGTGTGAGTACAGCACACCCACCACACCCACTTCACAGCACTGTCCAAGGCATCAAAAGACCTGTGGTTTGTACAGGTACTAAGCATATTTAATTATCGATCATATGTACTTATTAAAATAAATGGTAGATAATAAATGTCAGCCATTGGCAACTGTGCTATTGGAGCTAATGAATACCTCTCTAAACCCAAAAGATGGCATTCTCTCAGCTGGAGGCCTTTGGGAATTCTTTGATAAACTGGTCTGCCCCATCACGTTGCATGTTCAAGGTTATATATTAAAAATCTGCCTATTGAGGGGCATGGTGGCACACACCTTCAAACCCAGCGCTTGGGAGGCAGAAACAAATGGATCTCTGTGAGTTTGAGGCCAGCCTTGTCTATGAAGCTAATTCCAGGCTACAAAGTGAGATTCTGTCTCAAACAAACAAACCTGCCTGTTAAGTGAAGTCTCCCATCGGCCTCTGGGGCTCAGACGCTACGCTGATGGGGCTCAACACACCATCTACGTCAGAGCAACCATCAAGAGGAAGCGGAATCTTTCTCGCGCCTTTCTGGATCACCTGTGGTATTCCTGAGACTCAGGCTCCTCCTCAGCACTTGTGAGCAGAAGTATGTTCCACCAGAGCTGGGCCTCAAGCCTCCAGCAGAGCAAGTCAGCGGTGACAAGTGAGTCAAAGGGCAACAGAAGCAGATCCTGAACACTGATTGTCCTGCATGCATCTTGCCAACCACGTATCTGTGACACCACAGCCCTGTCTGGGTCTGTTGCTGGGTGCTCTGCTGCCCTAGAGACCTGAGGCTGCGCCCCTGCTGATTTACATAGGCCATTTGCGTATCAGACACCAACCTGTGCACCACACAAACTGGAGTTGCAAATTTGAGGGGGATGAGGGCATGCAGATGGAGAAAAATATCCCTAAGAAAACTGAGGTGTGAGTCTGCTAAATTCCTTTCATCCCTGTTCTGTTCAGTTCTTCATTAGGGACTGTAGGGGTTAGATAAATTAGATTTAGGAAATATATAGGAGTTTCTGATACTGTCTCTGTAGGGGTTAGATAAATTAGATTTAGGAAATATATAGGAGTTTCTGATACTGTCTCTTAATTCGGGGCCTGAACAGCATTATCAGCATGAAGTCAGGAAAAACAGGAAAGACTTAATAGACTGAAAAACAAGGTTGAAGTCAGGAAAAACAGGAAAGACTCAATAGACTTGAAACAAAGTATCTGGCCTGACATTGTTTTCAGCTGCTAAGTGGGCAGAGCCCAAATTAAGCTGAAACAGAGTTCCTCCTATTTGAGGACAGTGCGTGGAGCCCAGAAAAGGAAGAGGCCCCTGATGCTAGAGAGCTCCAAGAGTCCTGCTGAAACAACGGCTGGCCATTGATGGCCAGCTCTCTCCCTGAAGCAGAAAGAAGCCGGTGAGCAAAGAAAGCCTGAGCAAGACACCAAAAGGCCAAGGACTGGACCCTGTGGCTCAGCTTTTGCCTAGAGGGGTTTGATCTGTCCAAACAGTGGCCTAAAGGAAACGGTGCCTGGCTTTAAGGACTGAGGCAGAGCAGCTGAGTTCCTGATTCAAAAGAAGTAAGTTGGCCTGCAGACGGCTGGGGTCTCCCACAGAGAAGAAAGCATGAAGCCTTATTTAAGGTGAGACTGCAATAACCAATTACCCTGACGAACCTGCATCTGAGAGATCCAGAAAAAGGACTGCTAAGTGTGTTAAAGAATCTACAACAAAGACTGTGTTCCTGACGACTGAGGACCTGCCCCAGAGACTGTATCATTCTAAAAGGTTATGAAAGTAGTTGTTATAATTATCAATAGGTTTAGTGGATAGGTTAAAGGGGTTAGGAATTTATAGGATTAATAGTTAAGAAATTGTTGGTGTTTGTTATAAGTGAATTTAGTAATAAATAAATAAGTGTTAAATAATAATTTAAAAGTTCGGTTACAAGGGACCTCTGGATAAAAGATAAATAAAACTGGAATGAAAATGTAATCTTTTAAAAAGTATATAAAAAAAAGAGAAAAAAAATCCTGAATCCTCTTGTTAAAGCTGTTATTTCTGTGAGAGCTCTCATTTGTCATAGGGAGGGAACAGCCCCAAACACACTGGTGTCTTTGTGTCTGTGTCACTGTTATCTGGTCCCACATACAGCAAGAGACTGGGGAAGATCACAGTGGGACTGGAGCTGAGCCCTGACCCTGCGGTGGTTCCATGGGTTCCCTCACCCAGACCTGGTCCTCACTGAGACAGCCTCTCCTGTGGTCAGTCTCTACGGGGTCAGGGGGCTTTCTAATCACAAATCTAATTACGCCTGCTGCTTCTGAGAGCCTGAATAAAGAGAGGGGCAATGGCCAAGCTTCTGGTGGAAAGGGCGCTCGGTCCCACACTTGTAGCTTTTCTGGGAACCAGCCTGTCAAATACACGTCCCTGAAGCTTCCTATTGTGGCTTCTGGGAGGCGGGCTACCATCTCCAGTGACTTGCAGGGACATAAAGAACAGGAGTCCAAGGAGAGGCAGTGACATGCTCCCTGCCTGAGCCCCACAATGCCTGTGATGTTAGAATCACACATTTTACCTTTAACAGATAGTGAAGGACTATTACCTAAGGCAGAACAGAGCTGATCGGCTGGGTGGCTGTGTTTACATACACATCAGCCCCATGTGTTTAATGCTCAGACTCTGCGGCTCCTGGCAGCCACACTTAGGTTTACGCTGTGTGCTGGGGTGCAGGGGCTGCAGACAGACCCCTGAGAGGGCCCCATGCAGTGAATCAGCACATGAGACACAGTCTATTTTCTTTACTTGGCATTTTTTGGGGGGGGGGGTGTTTTGTTTTCTGGTAGACAGGGCCCTGGCTGTTCTGGAACTCACTATGTAGATCTGGCTGACCTTGAACTCACAGAGAGCCTTCTGCCTCTGCCTCCAAATGCTGGGATTAAAGGTTTTCACCACCGTGGCTAGCCTAAGCTATTAAATGATACAATTCATTAAAAAGAGGTGAGTTCTGTCATTAACATTGTAATTTAATCAAATTATTTACTAATTATTGTAACATATGTTTAAGTTCTACATTAGTTTGGCTTTCTTTTTTCTAAGATATTTTTAAAATTCAGACATGCCAGAACTTATACAAAGTTTCTGAAGAGGCTGTGATGGAGGCCTCAGCTGATGTCCGTGAGCCCTTTGAGGGGTGCTCATCTGTCAGCCGTGTGTACCCAAGGCGCCCATGAGTCTCCATATCATACTGCCCAGAGGGCTCCTGCTCTTTCCTTCCCAGGCGTAGATATGTCTGTCTGAAAGAAAATTACTCTAAAATATGTGAACTGACGCTCTCAGAAAAAAAGCCACACCTATGTTAAACATTCTACAAGGCTGATTGACTGATTAGAACTTCAGTGACCGTGGAGAGATGGAATGTTATAGACCGGCAGACAAATGATCTTGACTTATCTTAAGTCCTCCAAATAGCCATTTATTGCCCAGCTCTGTATGTGGCCTAACATTTTCCTGGCCATTAGGTAAATCCTTTTGGAATGTACAAACAGAGCCCTGAGATTTCATTGACCCCAAAGCTAAGAATGCCTTCAGATGATGTCTGAGGTTATACAGAGGTATCCTTGCTTTGTTTTAACATACCTACTGGTGTCCCCACCAAAATATTCTAAAAGTGCCTGATTTATGACTGACTTTCTTTGTTAGAATGATATGAAAATCACATAAAACTGTTACCATGCATTAGAGCATGGTATTTGGGCAGCTTGAATCTGGGTTCCAGGGTCAGGTTCATTCACATCTGGCTACAGAATGAACTGCCTCCCTCTCATTCCCTCTCAGGTAGAGTGCTGTGTTCTGCTGGAGGAAGCTAAGTAATTTGTTGTGGATTGTGTTGGTCAGTCCTCTTTCCTGTGACCACCCGTGACTGCTTCACAGTGGTTCTTCACCACTCGTGTCAGACCTCCACCTCTGTGTGCTGTGATGTTCCCTGCTGTCTGCATGTCCATCCTTCTTGTGGAGTATAGTCCTGAGCACTTGAGTGATCTCAAAAGGCCTGGTCTCGTCTCCGATGTCATCAACCTGCCCCTCATCCTGAGTCCCATCGCACCACACATCCCTTTTAAAGGAAGCAAGCTCTAAGCTGTCCTTGTTTTTCCCCTTCTGGTTACAGGATGTGGTTCTGAAAGGCCCAGAGGACCTTGGTGGAATGTCCCACATTGTGTTCGCGCATCCCAACCCTGCCTCACAGCAAATGAAGCAGAAGGCACAGAAAATCTGACCTCTGGAAAATCTAAATGTCTGCCTTCCAGTCAGACAATCAGAGACTGGGCTTGAGAGAAATATGATCTTTGTGTGGTCAGCTTCTAGTCAGGGGGCTTCTCCAGCTACCTGAGCACTTCCTTGTAAGTCACAGTTCTGCTTAGAGCCCTGCAAGCTGCTTTTATCAAGACCCCTCTGCCTCTACCACCCACCAGGCTCTGACCCCCAGGATTCCCCAGGTCTACTTTTGTTGTTGTTTTTCAAGACAGGGTTTCTTTGTGTAGCCCTGACTGTCCTGGAACTCACTCTGTAGACCAGGTTGGCCTTGAACTCAGAGATCTGCCTGCCTCTACTGCCGGGCATCACAAGTCTATCTTCAGCAGGAATCTTATTGGCTATTTTCCACCCAGGGTCCCCACCCGCTCCTCAGGAGCGAGGTCCCTAGCCAGCACTGCTCAGGACTTGAGTCTCATTGAGTCCTTGCTGTTCTGCTCTCTGAAGTTTTCCTACTGTGTTTTAAAAGCCTCACTGGAGATTTTTTTTTCCAAAGAGATAGAACACAAGAGTGAAAGGGGATGGATGGATGGATGGACAGACACACGGACACACACACAGTGAGAGTGTGAGAGAGAGAGAGAGAGAGAGAGAGAGAGAGAGAGAGAGCAGAGAAAGAACACAGATTTTTTTTTTGGTTTTGGATTTGTACTGGTTTCATTGTTAGCTTACATGGTTAGACAGGCTCATATCTTCCTGGTTACAATGCAGAATTTTTGGTGGCATGTTGGCACCTGAATGGTTTAGAAATAAAGGTAGTTTTGCTGTGGAAAATGAACATCGTTAACCATGTTGCATAGCCCGAACCCATCAGAGTCCCTGCTATGCTGATCCCATGCCAGCAATCTGCAACACAGCACATGTCCCCAAGGAAGACAAGAGAAGTGCAGCTATTTCCTGGGGGTGTACTTCAGCATCTCCTGGCTGCAGATCTCCAGACAAGACTATGTCCAGCAAGAGCGTGGATGTGGCATGGGGCTTATGCCATCTCTAGAAGAACCAGCAAGGATGCAGCCTCCAGTCTGGGCAGGAGCCCAGACAGCTTCGTCAGGACTCAGCCAAGTCTCAGTGGCCTCATTAGGTGAAGGTTCTGCCAGACTATTGCTTCCCATCACCTCAGGAACAATGAGATAAAGAATAAAGAATTTAGCAACATATCCAGTGCTGTGTACATTAGAAGTATATAGCTATCTATTTTTTCAGGGGCTCACAGCTAAGAGATTGCCTTGAATCTCTAGACTCAAGACTTTTGAATGACACTGGAACCAGCCAGACTCTGGGGACTCCAGGCGGACCAACTGGATTGTCTGTGGCCACCAGCCTTTGAGGGGCCTGCGTAGAATGCTATGGTTTGAATCTGGAATGTCCCTCATGGGCCCATGCCTGTTTGGGAAGGCTGAAAGCTTTTGAAGTTGGGCCCTGGCTGGCGAAGTTGAGTCACTGGAGCAGAGGGAGTATGTTCTCTCTGCTCACAACCCATCTTGCTCTCTGCCTCCTGGCAGGCGATGATGTAAACTGAACTGCCTCGCCATGCCTTCTCTGTGTGATGGACTGAGCCGCCTGAGGCTGTGAGAACACAGGGCTCTCCTTCCTTAAGCCTGCCTGTCATTTTGTCACAGTGATGAGAAATGTATCTTATAACAGAACCCTGGTCAGGACTGAGTTTAATATTCCTTTATGCTCCCATGAGAACATGAGGGAGGTGGATGCCCTGGCCTAAACAGTTCCCGGAGGCACAGGCAGGAAGTCAAGGCAGATACTGGAATGTTTGCTTTTCAGACATTGCTGCCTTGGCCTCTTCAAAACGTTTGCTCTCTGGAGTGGTTTGCACAGAAAGCCCCTTGCTTTCTCTCTTCAAAGCCCAAAGCATTCCTTCCTTCCTTCCTTCTCTCTCTCTCAGAGGCTGACTTCTTTGTTCTAAACCTTAACCAATTTTCAAGTCCCTTCATCCTGTATACAGCTTCTTGCTACAGAATACTTGGCCCGAGTGTGACGCTGACTCTTAACTTTCACCCAGTGTTCCTGTCTATTTTTTTATTTTTGTCTTCAAGACTTCTGCCAAGTGTGCAGGGGAAAGGCGCCCCATGAAATGCACCCCCTTCTCCCCTCTGGGGCAGCATGTGATGGCTCCATAAGGCCGCTTTGTGACTGCAGTACTGAACAGCTGAGTTGAAAGCCTATCATTCATAGGAGTGGTTGGAAAGTAGACAGAACTTTTCTGTACAAAAAAAACCATGAAAAAGATTTTTTTTTTCCTACTCAGTTAACCTGTGTTGAGTCCAGAGTTTAGGCTTTAGTATAAACGCCCTTCTTCCCTCAGCTCAGCACATGTTCCATGTTAGGAAGGAAGACAGACAGGACAGTGGCTGCTGGAGAAAGGAAATGTGGTTCTTTTATTTGGAACTGTACCAGTACCAGCATCACGGTGTTTATCCATATTACTGTAATATGGAGTTGAATCCAACTTTGGTTTCCCCAACAGGATGCAATGGGTCTAAGATGTTTCTGGGGAGGAATGTCTCACTAGAGACCTCTCCCCCACAAACCAGCCAGAGGATGATGGAGTACAAAGCTATGGCTGAAATCATGCAATGAAAACGGCTGGAGGGAAAATCACCCAACCGCAGTGAGGGTGATTGACAAACATAAGCAGACTGGCAGGTTGGCACCGTCCTCCGTCTGCTTCTGGGGGCCCTAGGCTGGATGAAACTCTGGCATCACACCATGGTCATGACCTTCAGGGCTGCTGGCTGGAACCTGCGGATCTTCTTCTTCAGGGCCTTGGAGGCCTTGATGCGGCACAATTTGGGCACAGGGGGCAAGGATGGCCTGGTGCCTCCCGGGGCCCGTGGGGACTGCTGGGGGTGCACCCGAGGCCAGGCTCGCTCCCCTTGTGCAGCCTCCGCACCGCCTATAACCAGGCCGCGGCGGCTGCTCTGGACACAGCCTTCTGAATCGTTGCTGCTTGACTCGTCCCCAAAGCAGTTGGCAGTGTGGTCACTGGCCTCCTCGTCCTCGCTGGTCTCGGCGATGGTAGAGTGGAACAGTGAGGAGCACTCTTCGGAGTGCTCCGACGGCTCGGACTCACTTCTCGCCCAGGCATCCTGACGGGCAAGCGTGGGCCTGCTCTGGGCCCGGGGGCCACCTGCTCTCCTCGCTGGGGACCTAGGGAGCCCCAAGCTGGGCCCAGGTCGGCTGACCGAACGGGCTTTGGCTGAGATCTCCATAGTGGACTGCCACGTGCGCTGCTTTCTCCTGGCTGCTGAGCTGAGGGGGGCTGCCTCCATTGGGAACCGAGCTTGGGATGATGCTGGGTAACTTTCCTGCTGGGCCAACACTAGGGGGACAAAGAAGGGCACAGGGTAAAGGCTGGACTCAGAGCAAGAGCGTCCAGGAGGCTCTCTGGCCAGTGTGGGCTTCCTGCTGAGCCCTCCCTGCTGGGGCCTGGATGAGGGGTCCCACTCTGCGGACAATGCAGCATGGACTCCCCGCTGTCTCTCGGGCTGTGGTGGGAGTTGCTTCCCCAGCCGTGGTACTTTCTCACTAACTCTTCTTCGGACCTTCATGGCCTTGCTTTGGGGAGAGCCCATCCTCAGCCTCACTGGGGAGGTCTCACTAGTGGTGCAAGGTGGGTAGGCAAAGGGCCCTGGGGCCAGAGGGGGGGCTCTCGGGTCCCGGCACCCTGGGTGGTGACAGGATTTGTCCTTGGCCACGGTCATTTTGGGGCTGCTGGACCTGGAAGCAGGGAGAGGAACCTACAGTATTGTCTCCATGGATACAGGGATTCCAAGGTGTGGCTTCCTCCTTTAGGGGGCTGCTGAGGGGCTCAGTATCCACAAGGGACACAGGCTCCTGTTGCCTGAGGCTATCCTTGGCAGCACCCCTACTTGGTTTCATTCCTCCCTTGTCCATCCCAGGGGCCGGCTTCTCGAGCTGACCTCCACTGTCTGACCTCTGGCCACAGGGCTTCGGTGGGAAGGAAGCTGCGTCACCTCCCTGCCCCTGCACCACATCTCTCAGGGGGAGCTCCTGGCCCCGCAGTCGCAACAGCCTGTGGATGTAGGCTTCGGCTGATCCCAGCTCATGGATTGGCTCAGTCTGAGTCCTGCTCTGATCCACAGGGACCAGAGGAGGGTCCTGTGGACATGAGCAGATGTCAAGACGAGGAGCTTCCTTGGGCAGAGCAAAGAGAGGGCTCTGCAGAGCCACTACGTGCAGGGGACTTGGGTACGGGTACACCTTCTGGCCACCCCTGGCCACTAGATCACGCTGGTACTCGGGGTCCAGTGAGTGGGCAGGGACCTCTATCCCTTGGCAGAGGAGGGAGGAGGATACAGCATCACCACCAGGTCTCTGGAGGCCCTGGTCAGCTGGGAGGACTCTCTCAAGATCGCCTGGGAATGAGACCAGGAGAAGCATATCAATAGACAGATACCAAGGCCCTACATCCCAGAGGCACCGGGAGATATTCAGCTCCTGTGGGTAGAGTTTCTGCTCTTCAGTGAGGGTGAGCAGGAAATGTCAGCTCAGTTCCCTCACTTCACTACGGCTCGGAGGCTACCCAGGACACAGTCTACAGCTATAGTGGGAGAGTCACAGCGGGAACTGCTCCAGCATCCACAGCCCGAGTGACCCTGGGGATCCCACCACAGAGACATCAAGGCCGACACAGAGCCCAGGTGTGCGTGGGGGGAACGGAAGGGTCCAAGTGACATCTTTTTCTCTCGGAGAAACATGAACAGCATGAAGGGTGCTTGTGACTGTTCTTACTCTAAATGTGGCACAGCAAGTGATTTGAATGATTTTTCCCTAGCTTCCAGATGTTCATTCAAAATTACACACACACACACCTGCTCCGTGTGGGGTCAGCCTCTTCCCCAGTGGGCCTAGGAACCATCATTGGCTGTCTCTCCCACCCGGATGATGCTCTCACCTTCTCCTGCCTCCCTCTCTCACCTGTAGACACTGGTCTGGGCCGGAACATGCCCCTCGGCCTGCCTGTGTTCTCTGCACCATGCAGGACCCTGCTGTCTTCTCCACTGGGCTGTGGGCTCCATGCAGGGACAGTGGTCTCATCAGCAGAGCGGGGTCGCCAGTCCCCCATGCCAGACCTGGACTTAGAGGGCTGGAACACAGGAAGCCAGCTGCCCAGTGAGGGGGACAGGCGGTCACTGCAAACAGATGCACAGGAGGTGGACAGGGAGCAGGACCCAGCGTCACTCAGCTCGTAGAAGCCTGGGTAGAGCAGACACAGTGGTCAGTGTGCCTCTAGCCATGGGCTCTGCCCCAAAGACCCAGAGCCCTCTTCTCTTGCTTTTACTGGTACAGGGAGGGGTGAGGGACAGATAAGAATGCCTGGGGTCGGGCCCAAAAAAAAGAGTGTTCTACATTCTTGCTGGTAACGTCAGACAGGGTCCATGAGGGGTGACAGTGGATGCTGTACTGCCTTCCCAGAGGGCGGGATCCTGGCAGCCTGGCTCCTAGATATCTAGTCACTCATCAGCCATACCCGAACTAGGTCTGCTGTCACTGTCCAGGGCCTCGCAGGACGACCTGGTCACATCCAGCTGCAATTCACTTATCTGCTGGTCCAGTTGGTCCAAGTGGGTCTTCAGGCCAGCATCCTGCCGCCTTAACCGTGACTAGGAGGTAAAGAAGGAGGAAGGATACAAACCGACGTGAGTACGGAAATCTAAACCAAGGTCCAGAGTGAATCAGAGCCATCATGAACACTAGGGAGCCTCTGGAGGTGCACACTCATGTCAAACACACCTAACTGGCACCTGCCACCAACTCATAGGAAGCAACTCCCTGGGTCTGGTGGACCGGACAGCAAAGGATTTGCCACCCCTTGGTGCATGTATGAACACACACACACACTGCAGTCCACATGGACTGGGGGGAGTTCTGTGTACACATACATACGCTAATCAGTAACCAGAGTTTGGTAAAAACTGATTTATTTCAGCTGTGCAGTTTCCCAATTTCCAGGTCTGCTGCATACATTTTTTTTTTTTCTTTAAGTAACAAGTCAGTTTAAGGCAGACAAATGGTAAAAACACAGGGACATGGCTCACCTGTTGAAGAAAGTGACCATTACTTTTCTAGTGGGGAACTACCTCAGAAATCCCAGCAGCGTGGGAAATCACCAGCAGCAAGATGCCTGCAGCAACGACTTCCTGTTCACCAGAACAAGTGCTTTTGCAAAGGGCCGGTGCAAGCTGAGTAGGATGCTGGCCGGAGTTGGCACAGTTGCCAAGCTCAGCCTACTTAGCCTTTCCCCCAGGAGCTGACTCAGGGTGGGATCCACCTCCATGTACACTCACCCCCACAGGAAGGGAGATGTTCTAAACAGACAACGGGCACCAAGAAATTGGGATTTCCCCAGAATCTCATCCTGGGAGAAAGAAAATGCAGTAGCCAGGGCCAGATGGAGCCAAAGCTGGTCTCCCGAGAAGAGCTTACCCCTAGCTCTGATGACTCGCCTACCATCTTCCAGGCACTTGAGACAATGACAGGTGGACTCACACCTTGCTCAGGGTGGCTCACCCCTTGCTCCTCTTTGTATCTAGAAGGGTGCTCAGGTCAGTACCCTAAAGACGAACTTGGGGTTCAGTGGACCTTTTTATTTGTCCCCCTTCTCAACATGGAGACATTGAATAAATGTCCTTTCTCAGCTTTTCATTATGACTTGTCTGTGTGAATGGCCTATTGAGGATGGGTTTTTAGGGCTGCTAGGTCCCAGGTCTGACCCTAACTCTACTAACATGGGGTCTGAAGGGGGAAGAGTGTCAGAGAGCAACAGCATCTCCTAGAACCATCCTTGGCAAAGCTGAACAAAACCTCTCAGAACCACCACCTGGTGCAAACCCTGCTTCCGTCAGAAACTCTTTCCCAGAACAACCAGAGTAGAGACCATAGGCCTGCCCCTTCCAGCCACCCAGAGACTGACACAGAGACTCATCAAGGGGCTGGCATGGATTTTTGCTGTAAAATTCTCTTCTTTGCCCTACCCTAAAGCCATAGGGCCCACTGACATGAAGCACCTCTGCCAGGTTCAGCTCTAGGGCCATCAGCGTCTATCTGCTCCTCTCATCTGTACTTCCCTTCTTCAAAGGCCTCGGTGGTTTCCTTGTACAAAGGTTGGTCCCTAAGTGCCATTGGGACCAACTGCTCTGCAGCTAAAACCTGCTCAGCCAGCCTCAGCAGCTCGTTTCTGGTTAATGGTTTCATGGTTGAGGTCTCAAGACCCCAGGGTCCTTAGGGGCCTCAGCTGTGAGTCCACCAGGGGGATGGACACCACTCTCATTAGCACTCCTCTGCCCCTCCTTGTTCAGGTTCCAAGCCAGTGTGACCAGGACTGAGCTCAGCTGGCCACAAAAACAGTCTGTGGAACTCTTCCCAGAACCAAGTCCGCCTATGGTCTGCAAGCCTCATGGAGGCCCTGGAGCTGTTGAGTGACTCCCCCAGAGCTGGCTGGGAGTCAGAGGGGAGGACTAAGCACAGTCTCAGTGGTGGACTCACCCAGTACACCTGGGCTCTTGCTATGCAGTGCTCTAGGATAGACCTAGGACCTTGGGCTTTCACCAGCTTTCCCAGACGGGAAAAGTCTGTTGACCACCAAGTGTCTGAGCCTGGCTATTCTATGGTGCCACTAAAAGGTAGCTGGCTGATTCCTTTAAAGGGCTTGATCTGAATTCATTTTACCTCCCCCCACGGACACTTCCATTTTTCAACCCCAGCAGAGGAAAAAAAAAAAAGAAAGAAAAGAAAAAGAAAAACCCAAAACAGAACAAACAAAACCAAACCTCCAAAACGTGAAGGTATAGTGGGAGGATAAAACGTTCAGGATGTAGAGATGGTATCTCCGAGACTTCCGTCCTCTCCTTGAATGCCAATAGGGAACAAAGGAAATGTTTTTATGCATGGATGATCCCTTGATGGCCTCCTGCAAACTTCACATTGTATCAGTCAATAGTGAAGGGCCGCCGGCTCACGGGCCATGATTGACAGTGACCCTGGAGAAGTCTGGCAGGTCCTTGCTCTTGACCTCCACCTTACCCCTGCGTGCTCACAAAACAAGCTGGCTGGTCCAAGGAAAACACCATTCATAGTTACGGAATCAGTGTGGCTTGCTCGTGCGGTGTCACTGCCTGAGCCTGCCAGGGAATGGAATGGCTGCATGCTGTCACTTTCAGAACAAGTCATGACCAGTCAACCCCTGCAGGATGATCCTCATATCGGTCTGCATCAGCCTCCGGTTCCAGGGCACCTCTTTTCCTGGACTTAGCTGAGGCAAGATAGAATGTTACACCTTCTTGGCATAGTGCCAGCCAGAGACTCCTGTCCTACTTAAGCCCACTTATGGTGCTGAAAATGTTGGCCACCTTCTGAGACAAGACCCTGTGAAAACATTCATAGGGGCAGCCTACGGCTTAAAGGGCCACCTGCAGCAGACTGTGGGGTCAGGGGTCAGAGGGCATGGGATTTCATTAGCAGAGAAGTCTGGAAAAAGGAGGGCTTAGTGCCAAAATAACCCCTATCTTTTTGGTCTTGACCATTAAGAGTCACTGATTTATCTGGTGAACAAAATCCCTCCAAGCAGCCTCTGCTGAGCTCTCTTTGTGACCTCTGACACTGTGATTAGCAGGGCATAGCCCATAGGATGAACACCAAATCCCGAGAAATAGTAGACCCATCCTCACTTGAGAATACTTGCAGGATAACTGCTGTGGACTCAGGACTCTTCCTGTCTTCACACCTGAATGATGACTGAGGCCAAGTGAGCCAGTGGGAGGGCTGTGAGCTCCACTTTCTGTAGGGTTTAGCTGGACTAGACTGCAGCCTCTTAATTCATCAAGTAGTAAGTAGCATGGTCCCCCCCCCATTAATGTCGAAGTGCTAAAGACACATAAAATTCAATTATTTCTCTCTTTTCCCATGAACCAAGTTTCACGACAAAGCCTGCATGTTCCTTCTGGTCTCGTGGGGAGGAGGGGGGGAGTGTGTGTGTCAACAAAAGGCTTGTTTGATCTCTCCCTAGGCTACTAGTAATGGAGTGTGGGGGCTCACGTTTGTGTATTGCTGGCGGTGAGTTAATCATTAACCTTAAGAGAACCCGTCATGCGCGTAACTGTTCAGTAGGCCTGCCTGGCTGAGGTCACATGAAGCAGCGTGTAGCCCCTCGAAGGGCAGGCACCTGTTGTAATGCCTTGGTCCTGTGGGTGCAGCAGTTTGCAGAGTCCAGCCCATGCCGGCCATGTGCCTCTCTGGTCTCACAGACTGGAGGAGGCTGCCAGCTGCGTTCCACCCTTAACCAGATCTCTGCTTCTCTCTTACAGCCAGGAAGATTCCAGGTGACCTGGGGGGAGGTGTGTGACTCAGACACTGGACTTCCTGGTTCTTTAATCACAAGCTCAAAATACTTCTGGGCTAAAGCTGATTGAGCACAACAGTTTCACCCTGAGCTACTCTCAAACAGGACAGATCCAAATTTCTCCGTGGAAGTTAGGGACGCGACTCCATCACACTCGAGAGCATTATTTTGTTCTTTTAAAAACACTTCAGTACTGAAAAAAAAAATCTTGAGCCGTTTCTAGAAACCGGTTATAATTCTCCTGAGGGTGGGGGGAGCAGGGGTCTACAGGGGAGGACTGGATGGGCGCAGGTGGCCGAGAAAGCGCCACCGGCCCCCCTTCCCCCCGCCCCGTCCCATCTCCCACGTTCTGCAGACTGGAGGACACTCGTTTGTGTTTTTTGTGTTTGTTTGTTTGTTTCTTCTTAACGGATCAGGTGACACGCAATCTAGGAGACAGTCGTCAGCGGGCAAGCCTCCCCAATGACCCAAGCGAACCCAGTACTGTGTCCTGCGGCTCACGGCCACTCTGTGCAGCCGGATGACCTGCACCCGGGACGAGGCCAGTGCGTGCACAGACTCCTGCCAGGCCGAATCGAGTCCACGCGCGAGGGCTGTATCCGCCGCAGAGGTGGTGCGCAGCCCACACCGTGTTCCGCGCGCGGCTCCCCAGCTCGCACCCTGCAGCGCGCTCCCCACGCAGCCGCGCATCGGGCCTCTCCGCTCGCTCCCTCCCCGCAGCTGCGCCCGGGTCGTGCCCCAGCGCGTCCTTTCGGCCACTCGCACCCCATTTGCTCCTTACCAGCTGCTCCCGCAGGGCGGCCAGCGCCGCCTCCAGCCGCAGCTCCTGGCCGCGGGGCCCCGGCGCAGGGTTCAGGCCCAGGGCGCCCCGCACGCGCGCCTGCTGCGCGGCACGCAGCCCCTGAAGCTCCTGCAGCCCGGCCAGTGCGGCCCGCAGTCTCGCGCCCACTCTGCGGCGGTCCCAGCCCGCGGGCCCCGGGCCGCTCGGTGCCCACATCTCCCGGACGCTCAACCGCCGCGCCGCGCGTCCCCGCCGCGTCTCCCCGCCCCCGGGCCGCAGGTCGCCTAGGTGGGGTGGGACCTATCGCTGGCCACGGAGGGCGGTGTTTGCGACGCCCGAGGTCACAGCGGCCGCCCCTTGCCCGCCCCGTCGGCCCGCCGCGCCCTCGCCCAGCCCCTGAGCCCCTTGGGACTCCTCCGGGAAGGCCAGAGCCCCTCCGCAGAGGGACAGAGGAGAGCTTGGGTACTGCTGAAGAAAGGTTGTGTTTAGGTATTTTAATTAAAAAAAAAAAAAATCCCAAGGCAAGAATCACGTTCTTATTTGTAAGCCAATTAATATGGAAAACCCACTACCAGGTTTCCCACCATACACCTGTGCCTGGAAACCTCTGCTTGCTTCCCAGTTTCCCGAGTCCGAGTTCAAGCACATGCTACACACCTTTAAGGAAGCTTCTAGTAAGTTCCTGAGTTGTGCAGTTCTCACCATGATGGTCGCTTGAGCAGCTCTGTCTGGGTTCCAGAAGGAAGCCGCACACTATCCGTCGCCCCCACCTCCTCTCCATACTCAGAGCCCCTTGCCTGCCTCCTGTGGACGCTGTCTTGAGTGGAATCCTGCTATCCGGGTCTTTTGCTGTTCTTTGACGAGCCCATTTTTGCACCATCGGAGCCTCCTTTTTCCTGGTCGGATCATATACCACTGTGTGGCTGTACCCAGCCATGTTTCTCTGGTGAAAAGTTAGAAGTTGCCACCTCATTTCTGCACACAGGCCAGACGGAAACACTTTTCTTCTCACTTGAGTGTCTGCCTAAGGCAGGAATTGTCGAATCGCGGGTGGCTACTGTGCTCAGGGTTTTGAAAACACCACCAGGGTGCTTTCCTAAGTGCTCATCTTTGCCTCCGAAGCAGGGGTGGACGGGAAGGTGCCAGCCGTGACTGCAGTTGTGTTATCAAGGCGTCCAGGGCCAGGGAGTGCAGCTGGCCACGGTTCCTGAGGTGCTAGAAACAATTCCCTCCCCGTGGAGCTGTGTGGGAACCCTCAGAGGATCAACTGACAGAGAATGAATTTCTATTTTCTGTCATATTTGTCCTTGTTCCTGGCCTCATCAATGGCTCTTTTTCAGTGGGTTCTAACGTCTGGATGCATGAGCTGTCCAACCCTGCTCTTTCTCACCACTGTTCCCTGCTCTGTGCCCTCCATATTTCCACGGGAATTTCTGGGTCACTTGGCTAGTTTCTACCAAGAAGACATGGTGCATTTTGTTGGGGAATTTCCAGAATGTGTCAATCAATGGGAAGTACTACCTAAGATTGAGTATCCCCGGTGTACAAACTCCGGCCCCTTTCAACATGAACAGGTCTGTTTTCATTTTATTCAACCATGCCTCAAAGTTAACAGTA
>CAJQZJ010031983.1:1398044-1409644 GCA_907164525.1 Lophiomys imhausi | reverse complement strand
ATATATATTATACTGATCAGTATATATACACAGTTATCAGTATATACATATGTATATATATTTACACATATATGTATATATATTTGCATATATATGTAACACTGTGTTAAATTTGTTTCTGAGTATTTTCTTCCTTTTTATAGCACTGTAAATCGTTTTTAGGCTTTTCACTGCTGGTGCATAGGATTAGACAGTTTATTCTTGTATGCTAATGCCTGTAATCCCCCCACAGCATACCCTTTATTGAACAAGGAAAGGTTTTCCTTCCAATCAGATGGGCAGACATAGGAAGGAGTAATGACATCCATGGTTGCAGAGTGTGAAGAACTCCATGTTCTCATATGCTACAGGTGATGTAATGGGGGAGGGGTCCTGGAAGTCAGTTTGATAGTGGGGCCAAAAGGCTTAAAACGAGCCTGTGCAGAGTTTTTGTTCTGGCGAAGTAGCTGGGGACACCAACACTGTGATGATGGGAGCTGAAGAATTTGGACACCTTGCACTAAGCTTGGCTGAATAAGTGTGAGTGTGCAGGGTACAGTGGATGGGGTCCTTGCCTGACACTGCTTTCTGCAAGCTGGCTTGTCTTCTCACCTCTAGCTCTATTTACAGGGCAAGGCTTAATTACATGTCACTAAACATTGCTACAACACTCGAATAGGCACACCGTGAACTGAGCTGAGTCTCTGCCGCAGTCCCCAGGATCCGTCCGGGGCCTACTCTGCGGGCCTCCTTGCTGCATGCTGCCCCCATGTGGTCGGTTCTTAACACTGCAGCCACCAGTCCTTCCATCCTAAGACTGATCCTGTCTTCTCAAAACCCTGAGTGGCTTCCAGCCTCACACAGAGGAAAGCCCTGCGTGACCTCCCATCCCACCTTCAGGGCCTTTCTTAACTATCTCAGCATCCCTCCATTGGGCTCAATGGCTGGTCTTTTGCCTCTCACCTTCCCTGGGGCCTTTTCGTCTTCCTGGTTCTCTTCCTAAAGGACGATTTGGGCACTGGGTCTCACCCCCCCCCCAGAACATGGTGCACTTTCCTTTTTATTTCCATTATAGCTCACCGTTAGCCCCACACACTGGGCTGTGAGGAGGTTGGGACTGAAGAGCTGTGTATCCTTTAAAGAGATATTTTAGACTCTTAGCCTCTGTGCCTGGCTCTCAGTAATATTTACTACATGAACACATGGCTTCAACGGATCTCTAAAAAATTGTATCTTGGCCTTCTTAAATAATTTCTTACATTGCATAACGTGTTGAATAAATATATATATATATATTTTTGGTTTTTCGAGACAGGGTTTCTCTGAATATCTCTGGCTGTCCTGGACTCGCTTTGTAGACCAGGCTGGCCTCGAACTCACAAAGATCCGCCTGCCTCTGCCTCCCAAGTGCTGGGATTAAAGGCGTGAGCCACCACTGCCCGGCGAATAAATATTTTTATTACCAAAATAATAAGGAAGACTTGTAAAAGATAGCTGATGTCTTATTCCCAGCCCCCATGGCTGTGGCTTTCCCGTGTATGCTTCCTGAAGCCTCTCACAGTATCTGCTGTCCACCCATCAGTCTGTCCTCTCTTTGCTGCCACGCTATTTCACTGTCATCTAACTTCCCCCTTAAGTAAGTATTCAACCGACAATCGGCTGCTTCCTTTGTTCTTCCCACAGCAATGCCGTAAAGATCACCCTTGTGCACATGGTGCAACTCAACCATATTAAATCAGTAATTGTGGTATTGTTGAAGGCAAGTGGAGTTATGCAAGGAGAGTCTGTTGAGACGCCTCATCAGTCAACACAGACTCCCCTTATCTGTGAAATGATCTCGTGGAAGAAACATCACCGCTGCCCGGATCCACTACCCATCCCCACCCTCAGCCTCGCTTTCCTCCTGGGTAGTTAGCTCTATTGTGCACAGCAGCAGGAGGCGGCCTGCTGTGGCACAGGGGGATGACTTTATTAGAGGTAGCTTACACAGCAGGTGTTCTCAGCTACCTGTTTAAGAAGGGAACAAGCACTCCATGGCAGCAATTCAAGCTGGACTCCTGTGCACGGAGGAACTATGAAGTGGGGTTGAAGTAGAGGTCATTGCCTGTGCCCATCACAGGGCCTGGAGCCCACAGCACCATCTGTCCATGAAAACCCATGGATGTGAGGGAAATGCCAGGTGATTACAGGCTCTGCAGCTACTAGTACATAATACCTTGTTACGTGTGACAGGATTTCCATTGGTTCTTCATGGTTCCCAGAAGCTATGAGAACAAATAAGAGTGTTAACACCATGGGTGAAATTTCCAGTGTGTTTTGCCTGCAGCTTCTGTGACCCTCATAAACCCTGCCACGTCTCAGACTCTGGAGTTCTGACTTGATTTAAAAAGTCACATTAAGTGTCAACACCGTTAAGGTCCCGTGGAGGAGCCAGATCAGTGCCTGCTTCTAATTTATTACAGACATAAAGCCTTATCTTCAGCTTCTGCCGCATTAAAGCCGTGTCAAAGAGCCAGACCATTTATTACAAACACAAAGTCTTACTTGGATTGTTTTTCTTTCTAGGTGTTTAGCACCTGATAGTATGATTCAATGATATTTCTATCCTCACTCCTTTCTTGATGAACAAGCTGAAAGGAGAGACTTGATTATCAAGATCTTGGGAAGATGGTAGTCTATGCTGGGCTCAGGGCTGGGATTACCTGGGATTATATTGGAGTAGGGTAGCACCAACAACGGGAAATGCACCATGTGAACACAGGTGTGATGTGTATATAGGTACTTATATACATGTGTATCTGCGTACATGTGGTATGTACAGGTGACTAGCATATATGTGCCAATACATTCATGGCTGTATGTGTGTATGCATGTCATACTAATCTATGATGACTGTATGCATGTAATGGTATGTGTGTATACATGTGGTATGTACATGTGTGTGCATGTATGTCTGTGCTGTATATGCATATACAATTGTGAAGCATGTCTAATATGTATGTATGGTTGTGCATATGTGTACTGTCTAGATAATGTATGTGTGCTCATACATGCGATGAATATATGGACATGTGCTGTGTTGCATGTATATGCATGCATTTTCTTGTATTCAGAAGCAGAATATGGTGTTCTACACATAAGTAATACTAATCTTTTTTTATTTTATTTTTTACTTCAGTGTTTGAGAACACAGTTACAAATCTGTGGCCTTGCATAAGAAAATAATTGAATTACAGACAAAATTGTCTTTTACTCCTAGGAGTGTGTATGTGTTACTATCTCTAAACATATCTCTAAACATAATTTTTCATGAAAGGTGATCCTCACTGCTGAAGTTGTTTGTGTGGTGTGGTCAGCACCAGTCCTAATGCACTCTCTGTCACATGTCATCGTGGGCATAGGCTATCAGGTGCTCATGTGAATAGCAGAGGGCTTGTCAAGCTGCAGCTGAAGAGGCAGTGCGATGTTGTACCCCTGCTGCAGTTCCCATGAAGTGGGCATTTCTCTTTGTTTCACCCTCACTCTGATTTGTGGGATGTGGTCATGTCACCCAACCAGGCCCAGAGGAAGGTCACTGTCAGGGTCATGTCCCCAGAGGCTGGGGTGAGGGTTACAGGGTGGCCGTGTCCTGCTGTGGACGAGCTGCAACCCGGATGCCTTCCTTTCCCACTCATAATTGCGTTTCCCAGATTATTATACCAATGGGTGATAAGGGATAAATGGAGACAGAGCAGAAGAAACTGGTCCCTGTGGTCCCTTACCATGCATAAGTATGAGTGCACTGTATCCTTTCAGAGGTGCTGGAATCCATGTAACTTCAAATATAACACTTTTTATCTTGCAGTGTTTCCCCCATTTCCTATGGCAGTTCATATATCTTCACAGTCAGGAACCCCCCCCACCCCCACCCCGTGCCTGTAACAAATTAGAATTATCTAATAGTATCTTTAACTTGTTACCCATTGACTGGCTTTATGTAGACAGCCGTCCCTCTCTCTTGCACAGCAGTGTTCAGGCCTGTCTTCTCTTCAAAGCTTCACCAGCACTAGGTGTCACAGACACCCCTCCTTGTCTTGAATGGGTCTCAGAGTGTCTCGTGTTGGCCCATACTGCAGGTTTGCATACTTTCCTTGGTATTTTCCTGTGTGACTCCTGTATTGGAAATTTAACTGGGGTATTTACTATTGGTGTGCATGAGCTCTGTACTGAACTATGTTGTATGAAACAGAAGAAACTGGGACCCACTTAATACAAGATACGATGTCAGCATGTGTACCCCAAAGTGACTGAGAGGAAGTGAAATTATAGAATTCACAATATCTTCAAGAGGGAATCAAGTAATTTGAAAAGGCTGAATGAAATTAATGAAAACAAGTCGCAGGCTTAAGCCTAGACCATTCAGGCTGCAGGTACCCCCTTTCTTAAGGGCACAAATAAAACATCCCACAGATACTGCCATGATGGTTGATTTTGATGCTCAGCTTGATGGGATTTGGAATAACCTAGGAGACACACTCTCCCCTGGGATGCCATGAGGACCTTCTCTGAGCCTCAGGTGCAATTCCCATCCCAATGTCACTGGTCCCTGCTATTGCACCGTGCTCAGCAGCCTCTGCTAGGTCCTCAGTTCTGTCTTCTGACATGACCATCTCTGGTATATCTGGTATACCACGTCTACTGGTCACAAGGCACATGCCAGTCTCAGTATGGAGATGCAAATGAATCTGTCATTACTCTCACCAATACCTTCACTGTGCATTCTTAGATCCAGCCATTGCCATGCAATCTCACCAAGAATATTTTTACTAAAAGCAATCACATTGTCCTAATTAGTTCTCTACTGCTGTGATAAGACACACTTGGTGAGGAAAGGGCTTATTTCAGCTTACAGTGTACAGTCCAATGTAAGGAAGTCAAGCTCCATGCACGTGGAGGGAGCTCACAGCAGGATCCTGGAGGCAGGAGTTGGAGCAGCGGCCCCAGGGGGTTGCTGCTTACTGGCTTGCTCAGCCTGCTTTCTTATACAACCCATTGTGGTGGAGGCTTGGATTTCTTTGGAAACACAGTTGTGTTGAAGGATTATGTAAGGGTTGTGGGAGTGCATGAGCCACCACTGAAAAACAGACTCATAAAAGGGTCATAGAAATCAGCCTGACAACTGGCACCTATGGGTGCCCTTGTGGTCTTGGTCAACAGGTGGACCTAAGGAGGAGGGCATAAGGTCGGCCAATGAGAAAACATTCTGGTGCATAATCAGAGAGAGAGAAAGTATAAAAAGAAAATGGCATTTCTTCCCATTGCTGCTCATTGCTGCGTCACTTCGAAAGATGCTAGACAAAGGTTGCAGCGGCCGTCTTGTGGCCTAGGTTGGGTGGAGCCCAGGTGGGTTGCTGGCCAATGAAGCCTCACTTGGAGCCATAAAAATGGCCAGCACTGAGGCTCTCCGTGGGGTGCAGCCCAGAGACTGAGGTGCCAAGTGAGGGGGAAGCCCTGAGGCTGAACCGACTGAAGAGGCCACGACCCCACAGGGGGCTGTGCAGCGACTGCCATCGCGGTCCCACAGTAGGGTAACCAGTGAGCTGCTGCTGTGTCCCCTTGGAACTGGCTGACGTGGATGGCAGCTAATGAGTTGCCCCTACTGCTCCTGAGAAGAATCCTTCCAATGTGCCTTGGGTTGGTGGGTTGCAAGGTGAACAGAGTTATTAATAAATAGTTATGAGGGACGCCTACAACCCAGGACCATCTGTGGAGAGAAGCATCGCACACAGTGCATTAGATCCTCCACATCAATCATTAATCAAGAAAAAATGCCCTGCAGATTGCCTACAGGCCAATTATGTGGAGGCATTTTCTCAATGGAGAACTTGTATCAAATTGACAAACAAAACAAAAAACTAACCAGATCATGCATCACTTAAAATAACCTCATGAGCTCAACTAAATACAAATATTAAAATTTAATGACATAATCCTGAGCGGCAAGGGGCAAAAGAAAATGAAACACCATGTGGCTGCCTCTCCTCTCTCCCATGGACCCACTGGTGCTAAAATCCTTTGTACTTATTTATGTTTTCATTACCTAGTGGGAGATCTGATTTCAGGAAGGGTCTCAGACCAAGATCAGGCCAATGTGGAACTGGAGCAAGTCTGGTTTAGTCATCTTTACGTGGGTGGTGTGAGAGTCACAAAGCACAGAGCAGGGCCTTAGGAGCCTCCTCTCAGTTGGGTTGGTCTCTGGGGCTCATACAAGTCAGTTCCATTTCTCACGAAAAAAAAAATGACATGTCTGGAGGAACCCCGATACCTTGGCATCCCATGGTGCATCTGGGTATATGGTCTCCTAATTAATGCTGGTCTCCAGGATGGAGTGGGTCTTCCCTGAATACTGCTTTGAGGTCTGGTTCTCACAGTCCTTCTCCCTAGTCTGGCTACCCAGCCCTGCTGGGTTCTGGGCTTCTACTGCCTACCCAAGGGTCAGTCAGATCCTGTTCATCTTTCAGGACATCTGCCTGCAGCCCAGAGTCCTGATGCCCAGCATATGGTGCAGGCACTTTGAGACCCTCCCTCCACCCTACTCTGATACTTCACCTGCCTGTGGAAGATTCCTCCAGGCCCTCTGATCTCTCATAATTTGGTCAGTGGTGAGGTAGTCTCATGTCTCCTTATTGCTGCAGCCTGTCCTCCTTCCTCCTGTGGGCTCCAACACACTGTGGTCTGTGTTCTCTGTTGTTTCTGACTTGGCCTCTATTCCTTTTGTGTTTGCCAATGTTTAGGAATGTTCCAGAACAGATACCTAAGTCAAGGTGCTCAAGCCAAATGCCAAACAGCAGTGGGATTATTTAATTCTCCTGCTGACACAGCCAGAGACTGAGTCAATGCGTTTGTGGATTATCTGAGCTCAAACGGAGGCAGTAAGCCATGGGAACACTCAGCTACCAGTTGCTCCTCTGTGGGAGACTGAAGCACAAAGGGTCCCAGGTTGCTGTAGGCTTCGAAGACATTTCCTGGCTGTTCTGGGTGAACTGAGCCTGGGTTCCCCATGTCTTTAAAGCCCTGAAACATGTAGGAGTCCTGCCCACCTTCCACAGACACGGTTCTTAACCAGAAACCATTTTCTAAATTTTGGTTTCTTCTTCTTTTCTAACAATTGAAGATATGTTACCTAAAAATGTAAGTGCATAAATGCAATTATTTTCCCATTCTCCATGTTTCCATCAAGTATATGTGAAAGAGCCTTTAACCTCTGACTGCCTCTCATGACCTCCTTCAGGATAGAGCTCTGGACTCAGCTCTGCTGCTCATCTCCCATTGCCTCTGCTGCTGGGATTGATTTTTCTGGGGGGAAATAACTGAGGAGAGACCACAAGGCATTGCGAGGGGCCCTTGGCCTTCCTAAACTCATTCAAGACTTGTGTACATAGTTTTATTTACATCCCACTGAAGACCTAAGCTCTGGAGAACCCGAGTTTCTCCAGAGTCACACAAAGGAATCAATCAGGTCTCATGGATGTGAGTAACACAGGTCTCAAGAGGCTATGGAAGGATCCTCCGTCCAAGGGCAGGGACATCGCCAGGGTCCCACGGGTGAAACTCACTGGGTACCAATGCCAGCCAAGCTGCTTTTTGTTTTCAAACTTCCGCCTGCCTGAAGTCTCCCCATACAGGTTTACTGTAGACAAAGATGGGTCAGGAAGGCCCATGAGTAAGGCTTTTATTCCCTATAGGTTGTATAGGGAATATACAATCTATATGTATCCTCTTGACACATGCTTTGAGAAAGGAGCGCCCACCTCTCAGGAGACCATATATCTGCTGCACATATCTCCCTTGAGCTTCTAAGAGTCAGGAAAATGGAGACAGGGAATGAAGTGCTTTTGTGTATTGGTGGTTTATGAAGCACCCTCTCGACAGAAGATGTCTTTTGAATGGAACTTGCTTGAGCTGGAACTTCAGCTGCTAGGACATCTCATGGAGTTTTCTTAAAAAAAATGTGCAAGTGTGTGCATGCCTGTGTGTGTGTGTGTGTGTGTGTGTCTGAGTGTGTATGTGTGTGTATGCATGCGTGTGTTTGTGTGTGTGTGTGTTTGTTCATGTGTGGCTGTGTGTTTGGTTGTATGTGTGTGTGCATGTATGTGGTATATGTGTACATATGTGACTGTGTTTGTGTGCATATGTGTGTGTAGTGTGTGTGTGTTCGCTGGGAGTGGAACATGGGCCTTGCACAGTATGTACAAGTACATTGTACACATGGGCAAGCACATTCCACTGAGTCAGTTCCCCCGGCCTCATGTCAAGTTCTTTAGATGGCATCTAGTAATCAATCGTATATATTAAGGTGTACCACATGCCATTTGTGGTGAGAACCTTCTTTGCCCTCCACCAACTATCTGAAACACACCTGCATGGTTATCCACTGCAGTTGCTCTGTTGTATGTTGTACTGTGGGAGCATGGGAAAGTGTCTGCTCACCCTGGAGGGTGCCTAACAGACCTTCATATGTGAGGACTATACATCAACCTTGATGCCATAGGCAGGTCTCTGAACTTGACAGGAGCAATGCTGGCATCTTTAAAGGCCAATTAAACTGCCAGCACTATTTATTAGCCATGTTCCCTGGGTGTTTTGCAAGGGCTAAGAGGCCGTCTAGCCCAGGGAGTTTTACTTTATTGACCAGATTAAGCCATGGGTCCTAAATCGTCCTAAAGCTGCTCTGAGATGTTTTCTGCCCTCGTGGGCAGCTTCGCCCAGATCTGCAGCATGGCTGCTGGCCAGGACTCCCCTTGAGTCACTGGGCCCAGCAGACTTGTGGGCTCTGAGGCATGGCAGGTCTTGGCTCTGCTTCCTCAGCATGACACTGGGCAGTGACAGCATGGATCATTACAACCGCCGGGAAGTTATGAGACTATCCACACAAAGGTTTCCAGGACAATGAGCCTTAGTTTCTCAGAGTTATTGTATGTGATGACCATCTCCTTGATTTATGTCCAAAGATAAGGAGAGGCTCCCTTAAAGTCGGTCAATGCAAGTATTAACAGCAGAACAGGCATTCTTGTCACTTGGCCTCCAGTTTTGACACTCCCAAGGGGTGTGATGTCATGCACCTGAACCTCGATGTCTATGTTTCTAGCTTGGCCCTCAGAAGATGCCTTGTAGGGTGGTATACATCAAGTCCTCAGAATAGGGCTCAGTAAGCAGTGGTTGCTGTGCTCAATGCCAGAAAGGGGCTAATGGCAGCCGAAGTCCTTTTTCCTTGGGATGTTACTCTAATCCGGGGCTTGGGACAGCTCATCCTGTCATAATATCACATAAAATAAACCTATATATGTTCCTGATATTTGTGGGCTAATGTTTGGACAGCTAATGGATTTCATGTTTGACCTGACACACTTCTTGGTCCATTGTGCCCTAGAGATGTCAAAAGGTTGAGCAACCAGCAGGAAATGGGAATATAAACAACAGTTTGGCTATGCAGACTGGGATAATGTCACCTGGGTGAGGACAGCAAGCAGGGAGGACAGGACAGAAGCCTGGGACTGGACCAGGACACCAGTGGAAGACGGTCTATCCAGGCAGATTGTTCTAGGAGGTGGGGTTGGGTTTGCCTGGCCTGAGAGAAGCCATCAACCCTCCAAGATGGACATGAGGGTGTTGGCAGGACCTACTTGGTGTAGGGAGCACCCCAGAAAGTCCCTCAGCGGGGGTGGGTGGGCAGTGCTCCTTCTCAGAGGCTACAAAACAGAGCCTTTGGGGATTCTGGGTGTGAGGTCTGGCTTTACTGGGAGGTTGGGGTGGAATATAGTATTTATTACTCCTCACATTTGATTTTTATGAATAGGGAAACAGAAATGGAACATTCACGGAGGGGTAATTTTTACATGTGAAAAACAACAAGCAAATGAGAAGCCTGTGTTTTCGCTAGTTTAAGCAAGGAACCAGCAAGCTGTGGGGAGCGCTGCCCAGTAGTGGCCATTGGCCTCTTCTCCTGTCCTAGCGCCCTGCTAGCCTTGGAGTTGGCAAGAACCCCAGGGTCTCACGGGCTCATGGAGGACAGAAAACCATCTGTGAGTGAGCCCCAGGCCTGCACAGGGTGCTGGAGTGTCATCAGCTATGGGGACAGAGGACACAGGCATTCCCTGTGTCTGGAAGGATGAGTAAGAACAGCCCAAGGCACAGGGAACAGCCCCGTGAGGAGTGCTGTGGGACTCACCCGGAGGAGTTTGGGCGTGGATGTGTGAAACCTCAAAGGGAGGGCATGGCTTTGCTGAGTGGCATGAATGTGTTTCCACACAGAGGAGCAGCAGTGCCAAGGTTCCTAAGGAGGTGACTGGCCACGGAGAGGGTGAGGGAGACAGCACCACTCGGCTCCAGACCTGGCAGGTGCCTTGCAAGGGCACAGTCTCGGAATGGCAGGCAACTCTGCAGTGTTTGGTGCAGGCCAGACAGAGGATCTGACCCTGAGTACTCGCACTTGTCCATCAGTGTCTTAATGACTGAGTCTCAGAGCTGTGCGCATACCAGCACCTAAGAAAGCTCTAGCCACTCGTGTGAATAGTCTGGTATTTTTGTGGGACCTTCGAACATCATCCTGGACATTAAGTCTCATCTTCACGTGTAGCACACAGCAGTGTCACCGCTGTGGGGCCTTGTGTGTTCGGGTCACCACCACAGTGCACCAGAGAGCACTAATTAAGTTAGGCGTTGTCAGTGTAGCATACGTATTTTATCCCTCCTTTACACTCCTGTTTGCTCCCCGATCTGTGACACTGCTGCTCTGGACGGTGACCCTTCTTCTCTTGGCACACCTCTGCAAGTGTCCCACAGTTCCTACCCAGAGGTGGACTGGTGGTTCTCAGGGTATGTGCCTGCTCAATTGTTCCTGTGAACCTGGCTATCTCATGGAAGTGCGGCCAACTTCCTCCACTCACCTGGAGGTGTCTGTCTCTTCTGAAGACAGCCATCTTGCAGTCCTGCTGACTGTCAGATATTATGTGATTACAGTGTTAATTGGATTTCCTGGATTAATATGAGGTGAAGTCTCTTTTTATTTATAGGCCTGTTAGTGTCAATGGAGCAAATTAATAATGATAAGCAGAAGGAAATTTATTCAATGTGGTCACATTAGGAAGAGGAACAAAGGGGTGGAGTGCCCTGCCCCATGTTTGAGTCCATCCTAGGGGTGCTGACCTCAAGGGTTGGTTTAAATAAAAGCCTGAGCTTCGCCCCATGAAGAGTCCTGGTCTAGCTACAGCCTAGCTTGTCAGCGGTGTCTCTCCTGCAAGGTGTTCTGACAAGCTGTCAGAACTGTGTGAGACAGTGATCATCTTAAATGATCAAATGCCTGACAAAGCAACAAGAAAACACTTAAAATATTTTTATTACTTTTATTTATTGTAAAAATAAATAAATAACAATGGTGTGCCTATGCAGATCAGAGGACAACTTAAGGGAGTTGGTCTTCTTCTACCATGTGGGTCCCAAGGACCAAACTCAAAGCCTCAGGCTTGGTGGAAAGTGCTTTTAACCACTGAGGCATCTTGTCAGCCCAATATAACATCTATCCTCTATCTATCTATCTATCTATCTATCTATCTATCTATCTATCTATCTATCTATCTATCTAT
>CAJQZJ010031983.1:1338337-1394488 GCA_907164525.1 Lophiomys imhausi | reverse complement strand
AGTCAGGAAGAAGCTCACCAGTCAGTCAGGGAGAAGCTCCTAGTCAGTCAGGGAGAAGCTCCCAGTCAGGGAGAAGCTCTCAGTCAGGGAGAAGCTCACCAGTCAGTCAGGGAGAAGCTCACAGTCAGTCAGGGTCAGACTTTCACAAAGGTCCAGAACCAAGCCCAAATGCTTATTTCTCGGCATCATCAAGAAGAGGTAAAAAGCAGTCACGGTCAGTTCAAGTAGGAAAATAAAGCCTGGGATAAATCGGCTCTCACAGCTGCTGGGACCCTTCAGTCGTTCAGGGTTGTCAATTTATGAGTGACTGACACTAAAAATGCTCTGGACTGGCTTGACAAAAGTCTTAGCAGAGTTGTTCAGGCCAGAGCGCATGCCTTGGCAACCCTCTGTGGAGCCAGGTGTGCCGCTCATTGCCAACAGGCCAGTTAAAAAGCAGGTAACAGTTAAAAACAGAAAAGGAGATTTATTCAATGCGGCCCCATCAGGAAGAGGAACATGGAGGTCCAGAGACCGCCTTGGCCCCCACAAGCCCATTTTTGTGGTCCTGACATGAGGTTTGGGTTTAAATGGAGGCCAGGAGGTGTGCCTAGCCAAGCAGTCCAACCAAGATGTGGCGTTTCTGGAGAAGTTACCGTTGAGTGCACGAATGCAGCCTCAACAGTGTGTAGTCTTTACGGTCAGGCTAGTCTCAGTCTTTGTTCTTGTTCACCTTCTCTGAAATGCCTCTGACTTTCACCGAGATCTGCTTCTTATTGAACATAGGAAGACTCTCCTTGGCTCCCCTAGGATCACCACGGGTCCTTTACTAGCTTCTTGGGCTTGCTCGGCCTGATCACTAATATCAAATCTTCAACTTCTAGGTTTTATCTCATCTCTTAAAAATCCAATCTGCCCATTATAATACTTTCTTTTCTTTTCTTTTTTGTTTTTTTGAAACAGGGTTTCCCTGTATAACAGCTCTGGCTGTCCTGGACTCGCTTTGTAGACCAGGCTGGCCTCGAACTCACAGAGATCCGCCTGCCTCTGCCTCCCAAGTGCTGGGATTAAAGGTGTGCGCCACTACTGCCCGGCTAGCTTTATTTTCTTTTGCCTTATTGTCATTCTCCCATTTCTTTAAAAAAAAATGTCTTCAAATCTTATGCTGGGTTTAGCACATGCCATCTGAGGACCTGAGCCTAGCTGGCTACCTGCCTTCCTCTAGCTTCTGGTTGTCTCCTCATGTGCTCAGTGATTTGGGATCACTATCCTAGGTCATCTTGAATTCCATCTAAGGAGAACTGTCTCGTGGGGAAGTGTTACTTGCTGTGGCTTTTGTCAGGTGCCTGAGGACTCTGTCATCTTAGAAACACACAATGGCCACACAGTTGTGTTCTGAAGCAAAGCTTGCCTGAGTTCTTCCAGCTTTGTCCAGAGCCACAGCCAGGGAGGTTCCTGAGCTCTCAGCAGCCTGTGGGTTCCAGGTTTACAAGGAACGGGTGAGGGACACACTCTCCTTTGAAGATTTGGGCCTTTCCTTCAGGCTCCACACTGCAGGGCTCAGGAGTAGCCATTTTAGAAATGGCCTTTCTTATCTGACTTAAGTTATGGGTCATAGGTCTTTGCTGAGTTGGAGGGTCATATGTCCTTGTCATGCTGAAGATTTTTCTACTTTCATGCTCATAAATAGATTTTAAAAGTTTATTGATCTAAAAGGATCAACACTCAGCAACTTTTGTCATTTTGCTGAGACACCAGGACCCAGTATGCGAGGACTCAATCGTCTAGACAGCCTGATGCTGCCAAACCAGAGCACCCTGAAAGCATTGGTGCTTCTAAGACAACCGCAAACAAGTTTTTAAAATGAGCATCCTGGCTTCTGGTGGTGGTGGTGGTGGTGGTGGTGTGTGTGTGCACATGTGTGTTCACCTACATGTCTGTGTGTGAGTGTGTGTGCATGTATGCATGTGTATGTATGTGTCTATGTGTGTGTGTGTACCTGCACATTTGAGGGTATGTGTGTGTATGTGTGTGTGCATATATGCATGTGAGCATGTGTGTCTACCTGCACATGTGTGTGTATGTGTGAGTGTGTGTGTGTCTGTGTGTGCATGCATATGTGTGTGCACCTGTATGTATGTGTTTGCCTGCAGGCGTGCAGCTTTCTTCTCTGGTGAGCCTCACCTTCCAGTGTGGGCAGCATGCCCTCTGGCGTTTATGTGGGAGTTGCAGGGGTCCTCAAAGGAAAATGACGTGGCTGAGAATTTTCCCCAAAGGAGACCCAGGGAACCTTATTTTCCTGTACAAATTAGAGGGAATGCCACAGAATGCTAAGCTTGGGCTTTGTTTGAGGTCCACTTGCCCACTGTGTTGACAAAGGGCTGAAAGCTTGGCTGTTCAGCAGGACTTTCCTCTGCTCTCTTTGTGTGCAGATACTTCACGTCCTGCCCTGTTCATAAGCCACATCGTCAGAGCTGCAGACTTCCTCTGCCAGACAGACACAGCCTTGCTGTAATGCTTCAAGGTCTTATGCTGCATTTGAGGGGGTCTGACCTGGGTGGGGGAGTTCTAGAAGATTTGTGTCCCAGTGGACAAGAAATTCAGAACACTTCCAGTAATCTGTGTGTGTGTGTGGAGAGAGAGAGAGAGAGAGAGAGAGAGAGAGAGGGAGGGAGAGAGAGAGGGAGAGAGAGAGAGAGGGAGAGAGAGAGAGAGAGAGAGAGAGAGAGAGAGAGAGAGAGAGAGAGAGAGAGGGAGAGAGAACTTGTAAGAACTGGTGGGTTGGGTACTGGAAAGACTTCAGAGATCTGTGGATGAATGAGGACTTTTTGAAAAGTTAGGGGCCCTGAGGAGACTGAATGAGCTCAGGCTTCTGATTTCAAATCCCCAACACCCACATAGCCGCTGCAGGTCTGTGGACAGCTGTAATCTCAGCATCCAGGAGGCATAGACAGGGCATCCTTGGAGCAGGCTGGCTAGCTGGGCTAGTCAGAATCGGAGCTCTGTGGGTTCAATGAGAGACCCTGCCTAGGATAAATGAAGTAGAGAGACCCCTAATGTCAGCTTTAGAGGCCTGACCTGCTCACACATGTGAGTCCACATTCACATACAAAAAGCAATCATACAGAGCAGGTGAATGGAGGTCAAGATCGAACAATGTGACCACCTATCCACAGGGCAGGAGGCGAGATCCGTCAACACAAAGCAGCCTCTGGAGACAGGAGCAGCACCAGGTCTGCGTGGACCGTGCTTGGAGCAGAGAGGGTAGCCATTAGGCCACACATCCTAATCACTGGGGTCCCGTGGTGTCCTGTGTACCCTTCAAAGGGGTGGCTTATTCTGTGACAATTATACCCCACTAAGGCTGTTGAAAATTGGAAAAGCAAACTGGGTTATCTGTTCATGCAACCGACTCAAAATAGTCATCTTCATGAATGTGTGTAGGCTTCCACTTAAGTCAAGTATTCCACTTTTCTAGCAGGGAGGAGTCTCTCAGCAGCAGGCAGCCCCATGACTGTATCCTCTAATCCTCCCAGAGCTGTTGGGGTTCTGGCGTCCCCTGGTGGCAAGGCCCTGGATGGTCTGCATGGCTAGTTACTTAGGACGGGTGTTTCCGGTTGGCTTAAGGGCTCCAGCAGAATGGCTGGCTCCAGATCAGTGAGCTGCAGACCCAGCGGGGGACCCTTGCTTAGGCTTCCTGGAACCCCAACCCCTGCCACACCCGCTGAATAGATCAGCAAGTAAGGTGCACCTGGGTGAGAAGGGTGGGGCTGCAGGTCCAGGCTGGACCTCTGTCCTTTGAGGACTTCCGGTCTGGCTGTGTACTTGTGTACAGACTTTACTTGTGCACACCCCCAGCGTCCACAGAGAGCCCAGGGACTCATAGCTGTCACCCATGGTCTGAGTCTTATGTCTGTGTCTGTTCTCTAGACCACAGGATGAGGTGAAGGAAGGATTTAGTGTTTCTCTGTAGGAAATACACTTGCCATCTTGGTGGTCAATCATGGGCAGTTATCCAGTACATTCTCAATAACAGCACAAAGGGCAGTCTCAGATCCATGCTACATAGTACTGTGACCCCAGAACCTCGCAGGAAAGTCCTACAGTGTTGTGTCTCCAGAACAACACAGGACAGTTGTCACATGCTTCTGATTTGAAAAGCCAGCCTGCAGTTTCAGAGCACTTGACACCATACTTTCCACAACACAATAGTTGTGGTGCAGGAGAGTCAGTGTGGTCATCTGCCAATCACTAGATATGTGCAGGGAGAGAACAAGAGTGAGCTAGGGAGGGGAGCAGTGGGGAGGGAGTGAGCAAAGAGGAGAAAGGGAAAGAGAGTGGAGAGAGAGAAAGGAAGGAAGGGAGTAAAAGAATATGTGTATACATACATATAAGGGTGAGAAAGAGAGAGATAAAGGTGAAAGATGGAGGGGGAGGAGGGAGAGGAGAGGGGGAGAGGGAGAGGGATCCACAGATTGAGCACTTTGAGAAGGGCTTTGCTGCTCATGGCTGCCATTGTAACGTAGAACATGACTCTGAAGGTGCACGCCATTAGTAGACACTCTTTGAGAACCACCCCTTCTCCAGGGTGAGGCAAAAACACATTTTTCCTTTAAGAAGTTGATGTTTCAGATTTTAGCCAACGTTGGAAATGAAACCCAGGTGTTAGCAATGACAGGATCAACAGTCTCTGGAACACGTTCTTTATTTATATTATAAAAATGTTTCATCTGTCTGACATAGTTTTGGTATGTGAAACCGATCTTTGTTTAACACATTAGATGGTGTTGAAAAATGGCCTGGGTTGTAAGGAGGGGTGTAGAAAAATAGCTAATTAAATTATTTACCCAGTATTTGTATTATATTTAATTGGTTCGGCGGTGTTAATCCTTAACCCGCCACTATAAATGAATACACACAGACACAGAGTGGATCTTAACAAGCCTAGGCCTGGGTTGTGCAATCCTAGCCCATCTAAGCTAGCTCATAATTCTAATACCCAAATATAACACCATATATACATACGTCCCTTTGGACTATTATTCTCCACGCTAAGCCGATGTTTCAGGCCACATGGAAGGAATTTCTTTAATCTACCCCATGGTGTGTCTTCCTTGTTTACTCCTGGCTTCTTCTCCTGCCACCTCTTTCCAAGATGCTCTGTATCTCTCTAAAAAGCCCGCAAACCTTAGTCCTGCCTACCTCTGTCTTTGCCCAATCTCCAGGCCTCAGCATTTATTTAACCAATCAGAGTCAATTAAGTAATAGACAGCAAACGGGACCAATTAACATTTAGAATGCTTAACACCACCCCATCAGAGGGGATACCCACTCTGAGGTGGAAGAGCAGCAGAGACCAGGAACCCACGGGGGATTGAAAGCAGCAGCTGGGCTGGGTGCCACCCAGAGGAATAGAACACTCAGGGCTCTGCTTCCAAGAGCTCCCAGTCAAAGGAAGATGAGAGAGGGGAAAGGGAGGAAGGGAAGAAGGGAGGGAGGGGGAGATAATGAGGAGAAGAGGGAGAGGGAGGGAGGAAGAAGGGAGTAGATTTCTCCTCCACTTTTCACTGCATAGTTGTTTAATGTCTCAGAAGGCATCTGTCAGCCCCTCCAGGGAGGTCACAGGTTGAGATAACATTCCTCTAGGAGCAAAAACTCATTTCCTGTTATTTATGTTGAAATGATTAGAACCACAGAACACCCTCCACTAGAGGAGCAGATGCATCTGATAAACAAGACTAGCTGGGAAGATGAATAAGGGAAAACTTTCCAGGAAATTTGATCACATTGTGAACCCCAAGATTGTGAACTGAAAAAGCCTGTTTCTAGTTGTGGTGTGGCCCAGCCCTAGAACACACCTTTAATCCAAGAGCTTTCTGTAAACAAGATTAAATAAACTCAACCTTAGGTCAAGAGGCAGAGCAAGCAACCAGTTGACAGGGAATAGACATAAGAAAACATGGGAAGTAGAAAGGAGGGACATTGAGTTGAAGGGTGTTTAAGACACTGTGGAGGAGAAAGAGCCTTTTCCTTTTGGGATGTTGGTGGAGTAGGAAGGTCAGCTGGGTGCTTTCTCTGCCTCTCTGAGCTAGCAGGCTTTCACCCCAGCATCTGGCTCCTGAGCTTTTGTTGGTAAAATCAAAACAACTGATTTTGTTTTAAAAACAACAGATAGGCCTGTAGAGATGGCTCAGTGGTTAAGAGCACTGGCTGTTCTTCCAAAGGACCCGGGTTCAAATCCCAGCACCCAGATGGCAGTTCACAGCTGTCTGTAATTGCTGGGCATGGTGGCCCAGGCCTTTAATCCCAGCACTTGGGAGGTGGGGGCAGGCAGATCTCTGTGAGTTCAAGGCCGGCCTGGTCTACAAAGTGAGTCCAAGACAGCTAGGGCTATACAGAGAAACTCTGTCTTGAAAACAAACAAACAAACAAACGAAACCAAGAGAGAAACTAAAATGGACTCTGCCGTGCTGTCAGTCTGTGACTGGAACAGCTGTGGCTCAGGGCAGTGACTCAAATAGACCTTCCTGATAGCTCCATGATGTGGCCCTGAGGGGCAGCCTCAGCAGATCACTGTGGAAGCTGGCCCTGAGAGCTTACATGTAGGTCGTGGTGGGACTGTGTAGGGGAGGAGGCAGGAGAGGTATCTTCTCTGGGCTGTGCTAATGGGAATAGTGTCCAGTGGGACTGGAAGGTGGTGTGCTGGGGGCTCCAGCAGCTGACCTTGATTGAGTCCTGTGGGTGTTATTTCACATACATACCTTCTTCTAGGTTGCTGCTTTGGGTGCCTTCAGGCAGGGGCACTGAACTCAGGTAGTGATGATTTGCCTCAGGGAAGATTATAGACCTCAGGGGAGACCTTGCTTTCTCTCTTCTGGATTGACCTTGAGACCAGAAGACATGCTCAGGACCAGGACAGGGAGGATAAGTTTCCTTTGCAGGGACCTTAGCAGCTCCAGCCATGTGTGTGGCCAAGCGCTAGAAGGACAGTGGTTAGCAAGTAGCCCTGGAATGTGTGGGCCACAGAGGGAGAGCTTTTCAATGTCTCTATGGATTAGATTCTGGATTCTCAAGCTTCTCTGAAATTCCTCAGATTCCATAACCTGGGTTCTCTGTGCAGATAATCTTGGCTACCAATGAGATATCATCCTGGCCTGGAGACTGGTCCCCAGCTAGACATGCTGTCCAGGGCAGTCAGGAATGACAGGTCGCATGTGAGCCCTCGTCACTCTCAAGCTTTAGATGTGCCATGTGCTGCATGACTAGCCTGTTGGGTGATGCATTAAAGAAAATAGATCCCTTGAGTGATATCACACATTGTCCAGGGCTACCTGACCTTTACCCATGTGACAGAGGTCATTCATAAAGTTCACACTAGACAGTTGTACAGTTACCAAAAAAAAATCACAAAATATACATAGGCAAGTTTCTGTTTTGTGTTGGGGCACAGTTGTAGTTTATCCTAAGGTAAACGTGGCCGCATGTTCCATAGGCTGCAGGTTGAATGTTTTCAGACTTGTCTCTAGGAGGGCTGGAGGGAATTGATTCCTCCACATCAGGAAACCCTGCATGTGTCCTTCACCAAGGACACCAGCAGCTTTACAAGCATCCTGGAGAGGGGCAGCTGGCCCCAGACCAGTGTGTTCAGAGGGACA
Source organism: Lophiomys imhausi (assembly GCA_907164525.1). Lineage (NCBI taxonomy): Eukaryota > Metazoa > Chordata > Mammalia > Rodentia > Muridae > Lophiomys > Lophiomys imhausi. Next base: position 1,386,854 of record CAJQZJ010031983.1, on the reverse strand, counting down.
AATGCAAAGCCTCTACCTTCAGTACCCCCAAACATAACAGCTGCATATTGCTCAGGTAGGGTGGAAGCACATCCCATGCTCCTCTGAGGAAATGGGACTCTTTAGAAGCTCAGGAACACCACGTGTGAAATGTGGCGAAGGAAGTTTCCCGCCTGCACTCCTTAGGTGTCTGTAGTTGGAGGCTGCTCTCTTTGTAGCCCAGAGCTCGCTCCTGCTCTGAGGGCCACCTGCTCATTTGACACCTTGGACAAGTTTCCAGTTCAGACTTCTCAGGGATCTTCAGCAGGATGGGTGGACAGTTACCACTCTGTTCTGATGCTCAGTGTCACCTAGGACCACAGCTCCTTCACAGCAGGACACCGGATTACAAGCAGGAGCCTCTAGCTTTGGGGGCCCAGCAGGCACCATCTCTCTCTCTCTCTCTCTCTCTCTCTCTCTCTCTCTCTCTCTCTCTGTGTGTGTGTGTGTGTGTGTGTGTGTGAGAGAGAGAGAGAGAGAGAGAGACAGAGAGACAGAGAGAGACAGAGAGAGAGCCTGCAGAGAGAAATCCTTGGGAGGCAAGAAGTCAGTTTGGCACAACACTACTCAGTAGTCCGACCCTGAGTGGTTTATTTTAGGCACATTTAAGCAGAGCACAATTTGGTGAAAATTTTTTCAGAAGAATAATCGGCTGAATTCTATGCAAGCCAAAAAGTGTGCATGAATCTCTTTTTGAGGAACAAAGTAAATTAACTAAGGATTGGGCTTGACTACATCAAAGTTATTCATAAAATTAGTGTGACACCTTCCACAAAGATGGATTCTAGAGACCGACAGAGAAAAACAGGTCTATGATCAGAGTCTGGGGGAGAGTCCTGTGTGGTTTCTGGTCACACAGACTGTGCAAAAGTCACCAGGCTAGAAAGCATGTATGCTTCCAGCCTTCTGGGAAGATAACAGGTTTTGCATTCTTCCCTTGAAGGAACAGCCCTGTGTGCTTAACATTCCAGGTTCCTCTCCTGCTGATCTGTGAGCACAAAGACATCCACGCCCCCTACAATTTAGTCACTCATGCATACCAGTACTTACTCACTCCTGGTCATTCATTATTTCACTCATTCATTCCTTTAACTACTCGTTTTCTCACTTGGAATCAGGAATGTGCTTTGATTCCGAGGGCTGATGGAATACGACCTCTGGGTGGTTTTAATGACAGTGCCCAACATTAGGAGCATGAAGCTGACCATGAAATTGTATCCTCATCTTATCTGGGTAGAAAATACCCATGATAAATTATGGAGGACACATGGGCATGACTGTCATTGATGTTGGCTCTGTATTACTTGGCCATCCTGAGGCCTGGGGCTCAGGGAGACTCTCGCCTTTATGGTTTCCATAGTGGCTGTATTTGTTTCATAGCAAACATGTCTAATAGAGGCAAGAAGTTGCTTTTGACATCTGAACCATATCACAGCACTGTTCCATAAACATTATTTTAAGAATGAGGTTTCACTCCACTGGCTGGGGCGACAGCTCCGTCAGTAAAGAGATCGGCGTGCAACCATGTGGACCTGTATTTGATTCCTAGCACCTAAGTAAAAAGTCAGGTGCTGTGATGCACGGTTGCAACCCCAATGTTGGAAGAGCAGAGAGACGTGGAGCCCCACCCTAAAAGGTGAGAGACCGTGTTTTAAAAGTAACCATTGTCACCCGAGATTTCCTGTTGACACAGAGACTTCACTATCTAGGAGCTGGGCTTGTGGGGAAGGTACCTACAGGAATGCTTATGTCCTCTGTCTTCTCTGGACACAGCCTGCTTGAGAGACTCTGGAACACGATTGAAGCTTTAGGACTCAGGCCTCAGCATAGTACCCTGACTCCTTAAAGAACAGCCGGGATCAGGGCTGTCTCCAACTTCAGCGGTCCCAGTCCAAGGTTCGGACTATCAGATAATCACTGGAGAGCATTAAAAAACCTGATGTGTGTGTGTCACATCTGGGATTCTAATTAATGTGGTTCCTGTGTGCCTGGCCAGCAGGGCTTCAAAATACCCCCTAGTTGTTCCAAATGTACTGCCTGTGGATGTTCCCGGCACTCCATCACACCATCCCCAGCACCGCCCCACTGGCTCCTGGCTGTGAGCCCAGTTGAGATCTGCTGCTGCATGCTCCCAGTAGAAGACAGAGTCTTGCTGGGGCAGGGATGCTGGCTCTTGGCTCTGTGCCTTTACCGCCCTGTGATGGATGGCCTTACTGCTCTGCTTTAACTACCTCTGCGATGGATGCTGACATCTAACCCCAAGCTTTCCAGCACAAACAAGGAGCCATCACTGGCAATGATAAATGGGACCAGGCCTGCGCAGTGGAAACAGCTCTTCAGTATCCTTAGTGCCCTTTTCTTGGAGGGCAGCAGGATTAACCATACACTGGGCAGACAGAAGTTCTGTTCTTGGTTGGAGCCCATAGGTGAAAACCTGGCCTCACTAAGACTGTATTTACAATCAGATTCCATCGCCCCTCAAAGCAGTATTGCTGTTTTTTTTTTTGTTTTTTTTTTTTGTTTGTTTGTTTTTCATCTAGAAAATGGCTTGCAGACTTGCTGGCTCATTGGGAAGCTTGGAGAACTTTGTAACTCCATTTCTAATTTTTTTTTTTTTCTGCAAGATTCTGGTAAAAGCTGTGTCAAAGTGCGAAGGGTGTCCACACCGTGTGATGAATGGTTTCAAAAGAAAGCTAGCAGGATGTAGAGAAGAACCCTGTGACCCCTGGTTAGCGCTGTTAGCCTACCCTAACTCCTCCTTAGGTAGGCCGTGAATCGTTCATTTTCCTTTTCTTGCTCTTGCTCCGAATTGCAAAGGAGAGCTGGCAAAGCAGGAAGGACACAGGGCTCCTCATTTCTAATCCATACATGGGGTGCCCCTAAAGTTCTCTCCCCCACCCCAGCAAACTTCCCTACAAACTCTTTTCCTTGGAAGATCTCTTTCACTGTAAGACTTTCTTTTCCCCCCTGGCCTGCCAGCTTTCTCCCTGCAGTGCTGGTTCTTCTTCCCTCCCTCTGCGAGCTTTCTTTCCTCTGTGGGAGTTTCTAAGGAGAGCTTGCTGCATTTCTTCAGTCTGATTGTACACTGAAGTTAGCAAAGCATTAGAAGAGAGAAGTTCTGGATGAAGATGGTTATTTCTGGTCTGACTTTCTGGATTACCAGGGAACCCACAGAGACTGCTTAAGTTAGAGAATCTGTTAGGAGAAAGCAAATGAGTCTGTTCTCTCTCTCTCTCTCTCTCTCTCTCTCCTTGGATGAACCCAGAGCACTTGTGCTGTGAGTAGACCATGGACTGGCTGCAGTCACGTAGGAAGGGCCCATCCAAAGAGCTCCTTAGGGGTGGTAGAGGGCTCTGAGGACTTTCTGGAGACAGAATATAAAGCAGCACCTTACCTTCCTTTTCCCTCTCTCTGCTTACAGATCCCCTGGCATTTTCTGGAGCCTCCAGGGACAGCGTGCAGGGCACGGATGATATGATCGACTCTCCTAGCCTCAGCTTTTAAAGCACATGAGTTAAGTGAGTCTTGGCTGCTTACCGTCTGTCTTGCACAGCCACAGTGGCATGGATCCCTGGTGTCCCCACTCCACAGGCACCTCGCGCCTATGGCCCCTGCTGTCCCCCATGATCCACCCGTGTGACTACCACCCTCTTCTTGTTGCTCTTTGAGACAATCTGTAACGCTGGCCCCATCTTGCCCAGTAAGTAATCTCATCCTGTCTTTCCTTACTTGGGCGTCTCGTAATTCAGTGTCAGTCACACAGGAACCAGCTGCTCTGTCCGAGCACAGAGCTGAGATGACATTAAGATCTGCGTGTCCAGCTCCACAGTGCTCCTACTATACTGGTTAAACCCAGATATGCAGGGCCTGTTGGTCTGAACCCTAAGGCTAGGCTTTTGTCTAAAAAAGACAGGCAGTGCTCCTGTCTTCCCACATCTTGTTGATTCTATCCCGTGCTGAATAGGAAAGCAATCTTCAGGGGAAAATCCATGTTCTGGACAGCTGGGAAAGCTGATGCTCACTTCCTCTCAAGTCCTGCAGAGAGGTGCCATATTGGACTGGGTGACGTGAGCACTCACAACAAAGTGCCTACATTTTCTTGAGCAGGTCAACAGGCACGACACACTCTGAAGGTGTTCACACAAGATCCTGGCCAAAAAACTGTGTTCCCACCACATGAATTCCAGAAGCATCAATCTTAGAGGAGTCTATACCATGGAAATTAATTGAAATTTAAGCATGACCCTGTGACCTATGTATTTTTACGGTAATATATGCTCGGTGCAAGGAAAAATGAAGCAGTGAGCCCAGGGCTGCCTTATGCTTGGAGATGTCGTACTGATAATAATAAATACTGGATTTTCGCATTGCTGCCAGGAAGCGCATTGGCGGTTTATGCTGTAGTGCTCAGAATAGGTATATGGCTACCAGGAGCTGCAGTTGCTTGGAGAGACCCAGAGTCCTTCAACCACTTGCTCCTGCAATGAACAGCTACAGCAGTAGTCCCACCAGGGGGCACTCTTGACCCACACTGGATGAGGCCCTCCTGAGGGCTGGCTCAGTTCAGAGGTGGACCTTCCTGTGAGGGGCAGAAGGGTGCTGTCTAGCCTCTTGACACAGACCCCACAAGTGTTCTACCCCCAGTTTAAAATCCCCATTTGCTAAGCCACAGGGAGGCTTTTTGGGGAGCAGCTGCCTGTTTACCTTGCCGTAGATAGACCCAGATGTGAAGTCCACTGAAGGGCTGGATCAGCCAGATGCAAGAGGTCGGGGCAGGTTTTTTGATATATCCTTGGCAAATTGTGGCTGGTTCTTGGAGTTCTGGTGGGAATGGGCAGGGTGGACAGCAAGGTTCAGGACCTCATTGTCCTCCTTGGTTCTTGAAGGTCAGCGGTTCAGGACCTTGTAACTTAGACAAGTGCCACACAAATGAATTGTTATTTTGCAAAACCAGCTCGTAATGAATAGTTTGGTTAGAAAATGCAAGCATGTCTGACTTCCTTTCTGTCACTGGCAAAACAAAGAGCCAGAAGCCACATTTGGTCAACATGGTGCTGGCCCAGAAAAATCTGAGCAAATGGACAGACCGGAAGACACAAGCTTTCCTGCGGCTGAAGCAAGTGCCTGGTGAACGTCACCATGTCTGGACAATGTCCCGTTACCTGAGTGTTAGAAGGAGCTGTGTCATTGCAGGGCCTCTGCAGAGGGTTGGTACACATACCTTAGGATGGGTGGATGATTTGAATGCATTCATGGTTGTCAAGATCTGACAGCAGAGTCATTCTTCAACAAATGGACTGAAGTGCTCTATTTGGTGTCTCATCCCGTCTTGTCCCCTAGCCTGATTCTGGCTCCAGTATTGACCTCATTTTAACTTGGACATCAACTAAGGCTGTATTCCCAACTAAGTTCACATTCACAAGAACTGGGAGTTAGAATTTTGAAGTGTCATTCTGAGTGACCAAACTCAGTTCATAACAAGAGGTTGGGCCTGGGAGTGTTCCCTCTGCTGGTGAGCACCTGGTCATCGGCAGGAGCCGATGTGCCACTAGGTGGCACTGGGGTCTCGGGGACAGGTGTGCTCAGGGCTCTTCAACCCTCACTGGGGAAACTGATTCCCATAGTGACTGTGGAGATGGGTAACTTTGGTGATGAGACCCTAAAAAGCCCTCCGCTTCTTTGAGAGTACTTATGGCTGCAGTAAAGGGCTTGCTTGTTCCTTTATCAGTTCTGAAAAGACTAGTGCAGTCCCTAGGCTGCTCTGGCTGGATGTTCCCAGGCTCGACAAGCAATCTCAGCAGGTTAGGAGAAAGAGGAGAAGAATGACAAGCAATCTCAGCAGGTTAGGAGAAAGAGGAGAAGAATGTCTGTCTGAAAGAGAAAATGGCTGTCTGACTAAATTCACCTGTTGTTTTGGAAGGGTGTGGGGGACAGAAAGTTTCCTTTGAAAGTGTTCTTGGTCAGTGCTGTGAATATATGACGTGAAAAAAAAAAAGACCCATGAGCAGATCAGGCATAACTCCTTTGGGGTGCCATGAAAACACTTGCATGTGCATTTACAGATATCCCCGAACGTAAGAATACACAAAAATGCACATAGATGCATGTGTGCACATACATGCGCCCTTCCCACAAGGATGCACATGTCCATATACATATATCTCTGTACACAAGCATACATGTATGTGTGTGCTTGCATAATCCATCCTTGTACACATGTGTATACACATACGCACACATGTCCCCATGTACACATCCACACTTAGCCACACTCACATGTACACAAACCACCGGGAGTGGAGCCTGGCTTGTGGTCATCACAGTGTCACTTGTGGCCAGATACTGGCCCAAGATGATGTTCATAGTAACAATGCCTGATCTTTGTAGATAAAGACCTGGTCAGGTTACTCACCCTAAAGGGAGACTATTTCAAAGCCCAGAGTCACCCCTCAGGTCTGTCTCCAGGGTGAGGCCTCCTTGGATCTCTCCCCAACCCTCACCCCTCACCCCCGTCCATGGACAAGTGTCTCCCAGAGTGTGCTCACTAGTGACATGGAGCAGCCTGCTGCCTGAGCAAAGCTGACAAGGCCTTTCATGGCTTTTATGGCTGTATTTGGCTACTTAAGAGCAGCTTGCTTTGATGTGGTGTGCACCAAGCAAGAGCATGTGGCTGCCCCTCAGTAACAGTCTTCTCCTGGAGGGCTGCAGGCTGGTGGCTCTTTCTAACAGTCTTTTATGGCCTTGCAGGTGCCCGAGGCCAGGATAAACTGGGCGGGCAGGCAGTTATTGATAAGGAAACTTAATACCTAACAAGTGCCAGGTGACATTTCCTCCTCTATCCGCACAGGGATGAGGGCTTAGATCTGAGCTGAGGTGAATAAAAAGGATGATTGTGAAGGGAAAAGAAAACAAACCTCACCTGCCTGGCAGCGATTAATGTGCACCTGTGTTGACTTACTGGTAATGAGAACTCTTTTCCCTCGGCTCAGCTGGCTCTCCACTTACCCAGAGGCCACATCTTTGGGCCCCTTTCAGAGAGAACTATGGCCCTGGGGGAAGATGGGTCTTTGTTCTGTCAGTTTAGGAATGTGGTCAACAGAAACTCAAATGAAAGCTTTAGCTCCAGTTAAGAGTCCTCGCTCTAGGCTGGGAGGTGGCATAGATTCCTCCATGTCAGGGCTGAGCCTAAGGTAGGCCCCTCCATGCAAGAGATGACCTCAACTGTGCCGAGCTACAGCCAAGCAGAGCTGAAAAGAGAAAGGTAGAGCCGAGTGGGGCAGAGCAGAGCAGAGTGAGGGGCAAGTCTAGCAAGGGGGAAGTCCACCTAGGGTCAAGCTGAGTTGAGTTGGGTAGAACACACATCCTGCTGCCCTGGGACCTCTTGGCTTACTGGTCTCATTGCGTGGAATACTTCTGAATGGCTTCTTGTCATTTGTGTAATGCTCACTCATTACACACCTGCATCCGGCCTACAGCTTCTGTTGCCTGTGAGCCCACAACATCATCACAGAGCTAGCTGACACATTTATCACTTCTCCTTAATTTTATTATCAAGTAAGCCCAGTAGATGAGACTGTGGAAACTAGAGATTAGATGCTTCCAGAAGGTCTCAGCAGCAAACCCTGGAATACTCTGAGGTGGAAATGGCTCCAGTTCTTCTCAAACCATTACAAAAGTCAAGAGCATATGTTACTTCTCCTAGGAATGAGAGATGAAGGGAGGTCAGTGATGAGTCCAGTTCTCTGGAGGAAGAGAAGGACCTGGGCCACTGACTACAGAAGAAACCCATGGCAGATGCAGCTGTTGGGAACACTGGGCCTGGGCAGGGCCACCTCGCCAGCCTTTTGTCCCAAGCTTGATGCCCAACTGTCCTGGTATGAGAAACAGGAGATGTGAGTAAACTCTGCCAGTGGCAGGAGTACAGACTACCCTCCTGAGGCGAACTTCAGCATTCAGTACAGGGCTGTCATCTGGAGCCAGCCAGTGGCTCAGACTTGTGGCCAGAAGGGTCTTTGCAAGGCCAGACCTGCCATGACATGGGGGAAGCTACTAGAAATGACAAAACCACCTTGATTTTCTCCCAGAAATGATTGCTTCTTCCCTCTAGGGTCTGCCACCTCCTGCAGCTGTCTGGAAACTCTAGATCCTCCAGATGACATTGGGGCACGAGGCCAATTATTTTCAGGACCTTCTTGGAGGTTGTTTCTGGTGTCCTGGCTGAGGGGACAGATGCTATTTCCTCTCAGGTGGCCACCTTCTTCTAGCTATCTGAGGAAGGCCTTCAGCATGTATCAACGATGCCAAGGGAATGCCTTTCCCTGCCCCAGACTGCCCAGGCCTCTGGAGTTTCAAAGAACAGTATTTGCAGAAATGGTTCCAGGTCCCAAGAAACCACGAGCACAGGACCATGGCGGTCCCCCAACTCTCCTTTTCAGGGTAAGAAGATCTAATGTAAAACCTTAGGCTGGGCCTTAAGATATCAGAATGCTTAGGGATCCCAAAAGAGGGAGCACACTCCAGGGTTACTTTTTGCTTGCCTGTTATCACTGTGACTATCGTGTAGTACTCTGGACTGGGTCCAGGACATAGGTCTTGACTGTGGGATCAGAAGGGGGTGCGGGGACTTGAGCCTTCATTCTGTCACCTCTTAGGTTCTAGGATTTTGATACCATGTGCCAAATTTATCTATAAAACAGGTATCATAGTAACTCTCCACAGAATTCCCCATAACAAGAAAATCATGTTCCAGTGTTTACTGCATGCCGGTATGAGATAAGGTTGGGGACCATTGGGTATCAGTCCCAGATGGACAACAATGAACCACCTGTACCTCATCCTCCTGCAGCAGACAGGCTTAGAGATGAGCACAAACAACCTGTCTCCTCTATCTTTCTGAGGGAGATTGCTCTGAAGTAAGGAGGGTTGCACTGTGGTGAGGAGGATCACTCTGGAGTCAGTGACATTGCTCTGTGATGAGATGCTGGAAGGACAGACGCTGTTGCTCCCTCCTCAGCCTCTGGCCTTGAGTTGGCTCCCCTCCCTGGTAGCATGGCTCTGAATAAGGTGTTTTGGGCTAAAAATGAATCACAGGAGGCTGGAAACCAGATCTGGCCTCTTGGCCCATCAGTCCTGGAAGTGTCAATGTAGAACGATGTCAGGAATGCTTTTCTATTCTTTTAAACGTCCTCTGCATATGGCTGTTTGGACAGGTCTTACACTGATCAGCATAATGAAGCCCATACATTCGATGGTTTAGAATATCTGAGCCAATGCATCTTTTTTTCCATGGCCTCATAAAATCTGACATTTATAATCTTTCTGTAGTCAGGACTTAAAAGATTGGTACCACGGAGGTGGCCCAGCCACATATGCACATGGTTAGAGGCGTTTAAGTACAGGCGTCTCTTGGGGTTTGTTTTGTTTTGGTTCTGTGTTTTCATACCGCCAGATGCTTAGTAATCTGTTGACTTAGTAAAGTATGCATTTCATCCCCAAAGAAAACTCTCTAATAGTTGTCATCCTCAAACCCCTAGGCATGGGGCTGAATTTTGAACAAAGGCCTTTGACTTCTCCAGACCCCAGCGGGCCCCACCTGTGACCAGGAAGGAGGACACATGCCACTTTTTACATTCTTCCCTAGCACCATCAGGAGTGGATACTATCAGCAGCAGCATTCAGGAGTGACCAGAGGCCACACAAGCAGAGCAGCCAGGGCTCACGTGTACATTTGCGCAAACACTCTGATTCTTTTTATTTTGGGGGACAGGCATATTTTCTGTTCTCTCTACCAACCTTTTTCAAATTTAAGAGGACGAATGGTGAATTTTTAAGATTAGTGTTTGTTCTTCCATTTGACACTGCTCTGAGGTGCTCAGAGTCCCTGGTCAGCCCAGTCTCTCTGTCCCTCTGACTTTTGTCCTGAGAGCACTGCCTCAGACCACACCGTGACGATGATGATGACAGAATGGTCCTGGTATTCCCTGGCCTCTGAGTTGGCTCAGTCACTGAAAGATAGAAGTGACATTGGCCACCTTCTTCTGGCCGTGACTTCATGGGGAACCGTGCAAGGTCCCTCAGAACCACTGTTACATGTTCCCTTTCTCCCTGGCCAGAGAGCCCAGTTCCACTGTTTTCTGGTAAGATGCATGGTTTGTTGCAAAGCCCTTTCATTCTGTCTCCAGCTGACTCATGACCATAGACATGCCAGTCCACACAGCTGCTTCTGATTCTCTAATGAGAGGGCATGCGCCTGACAGGTGATTATATGGCAGGGTGCTGTGTGATACCATTGAGTTCTCTGTCTTCCTGGACAGGACATTGGAAAGAGGTACAGAATGCCTTCCTGCAGCCAGAACTTCATTTCTGTAGTGGAGCTGAGTCAGCTCAGCAACGACACCTGTTTCTACCTCATATCCTTCACACCTGAACCCTTCTCAGCACAGATCGACGTGCTCCGATGTCCCAGGACCAAATCGCACCTGTAGGAAACTGATCTGTCTTGACTGGTTCAAAAGAGGACTGTTGTCGTTTCTAAGGGAGGGGTTTTACTCTTAGAAAAGAGCAAGAGATCTTCCCTCTTTATGGTGAATTTTACCTGTTCTGTGCCTCACTATGTCCTACAGGTGCTAGCTTTCCTCCTGTCCAGAAAATGATGGTCCAGGGGAAATGGGGGCATGACACAATGAACTGCCTGAATGTGATCAGCCTTCCTGTTTGTGGACCTAGCACAGGAGGTATGAGCTTCCCATTACTGCTATGACAAGTCACCCCTCACTTAAAGCAGCACAAACCTTCTGTCCTAGAGTTCTGGAGGTCAGAAACCTGGGGTCAGACCCACTGAAAAAGTGGCAGGTATGGACAGGGCTGCTCCATTCCTCAGGTTCCAGGCATCATGCTTTTCTGCCTTCTAGAGGCAGGTGCATTTCTCCACCTACTACAAGTGTCACTCACAGTAGCCTTGTTCTCACAAGGACACTGTGACTGTGCCCAGGGCTCACTAACCAGTCTAGGACCATACCCCCTTTCCCCCCAAGGCTTCTGACTTGATCGCAGCCTTCAGGTCCCTTTTGCTGTAAACCATGTCCACAGCCTTCAGGTGTTAGGGTGAGACTCCTCTGGGGTCATTCAAGAGCTTTCTCTACTGGTTCCATGGGCTGAAGGTTTTTTCTGTAGGGTTTACACTGGGGCTATATGGATCCAAATCCTGTGCAGTTAATTTGTTCAGAGCTCCGAGATTTCAGTAATGCCATACCTGAAGTCACTGTGTTAATGCTGAGTAAATTGGGAGTGCTGGTTATCACCACCAGAGTCCATTCCTGGAGTTAAGCCTGAGGATCCTTGTGTAGAAAACTTCCCACTTACAAAGTGCTGGCTGTGGGCATTGAAGACGACCATGAGTGACAGCTGTCGAAATAAAGCATGAGCCAATAAAGGAGCAATGAGTCACACTGTGGTCACAGTTATACCAGCCAAGCCCTTGTAAACCGTAGGGCTGTGGGACCCGAGTGAGCCCACACTGGACGGTCTCACTTCATGATACCCACATGATACCCACCTAGCTGTCATATGTTTGCAATAGCACATCTACAAAAGACAATCTGATTAATATGAGAAATTAGTATCAGGAGTGAGATCATTAGCCACAGCTATCCTGGGCAAGGTGGAGAAGGCTTTGCTTTATAGGAGGAGTTTGGAAGGTCTTGAAGGAGCAGTTGGAGAAAGCTAGAATGCATCGAGGAGAATTTAGGTAATTCTATGCAGGCTCAGAGCAGAATGCTGAAGGAAATGTACACGGTAAAGGCTATCCTGATAAGGTTTCAGATGAACGTGAACAGTCTCTGGGGACTGGGCAAGAGGCTGTCCTTATTTACACTACAACAAAACATTTATGACTGCATTTTGCTCATGTCCTGGGGCTTGGTAGAAGACCAAGACAAGGTGATGGACAGCTGACTTCTCTGGGGGAGAGAATTCAAAGGCAGCACAGTGTCCACATAGAAGCATGATCTACCTGTCCACTCTTAGCCAACTTTACAGTGAGGATCAGCAGCAAAGACAAACAGAACAGCAGGATCTGGAAAACCTGCTGCATGGCCAAGACAGAAGAGTCTGTTTTTTTGTTTTTGTTTTTGTTTTTTGTTTTTGTTTTGTATCCAGGATAGGTAGAGTCAGCAGTTCAATATAAAGATCCCAAGTGCTCCAGGCCTCTACCACAGGCCCAGAAGTGTAGAAATGAAAATGTGTTTTAAAGATTTTCCAGGGCAGAATTTCCCCCCCAAAGAGCCTGGGGTGCTCTGCATGCCCAGAGCTGTCCTTGGATTCAGACCCATTTCCTTCTGTTCAGCCAGTGAAATGTCCCAAGGACACCAGAAATATGGTTCAGGTTACCGGTTGGTTCGGGCTCACTTCACAACAGCCTCCACTATGCTGGTTCTGCAGACGTGATGAAGGTAAAGGGTTAGTTGTCCCATCGCGGTGGCTTCCAGTGGGATTTCAAGGGAAGGCTGTGGATGCCAGGGCAGTGTGTGGCAGGTCAGAGATGCCTCAGCTATAGGACAGTGGAGCAGTGTGAAGCACGTGCTGTGGGGAGCGTGCAGAGCCAGCCCAGACAGTAGGCATGTGTGTTGCAAGCAGCCATGTTTTAAGGATGGAGCTCCAGGGGCTCATGTCTCATGATTGTGGCCTTTAGAAGCCGCCACGGAGGTGTGACAACTTCGAGTTGTCATGATTTTCCTGCTGAGTTTCCTTCTTGATCTGACCTCTGCTCTCTGCTCTCGCCCATTCATCATTCTTGGAATAGGAATCTGGGCGTTGAAAGTTTGTAACAGGAGCTCATGGTCAAGTTTGTCTGGAGTCTCAGAGGAGTCTTCAGACTCGACCCTTGAGGTTATGCTGGACATGGAGACTTGGAGAATGCTGGAATGGACTGAGGGTCTTTTGCACTGGGAGATCGACGTGAGCCTCTGGGGCCAGGGATGAAACACTGTGTTTAGATGTTGGGGGTCTCCCATAGGCTGTGTGTTAAAGGTTTCTCACTAGGGCGGTGCCGCTGGGAAATAGTGGGAAATACAGATGGGACTGACTGGTAGCTCCTTAGGCCCAAAGGACAAGGCCTGAAGAGAACTGTGGGGCTCTCTTCCTCTTCTCCCCTGGCTTCCTGGCTGTGAAGTTTCTTTTATCTAAAGATACTTTCTATTTTCTTCCTACAGCACCCTACAGTGCTCTGAAAGCTGAGTCCATCCAACTATGAACTGGAAATAGTGAAACCATGAGACAAAATAGAAGTTTTCTCTTTATAAGCTAATTATCTTAGGTTTTTTTTGTTGTTTGTTTGTTTGCTTGTTTTGTTTTTTTTTTGTCATAGTAATGGTAGCCTCCCTGACATTTTGGTAACGTTTTGAGGAAATGATGTTTCTGTAGTGGGTGACTTAGACAGGAAATTTCTGTGGGCTTGATTTTTTTCTTTTGAGACAGGACTTCTCTGTGTAACAGGCCTGGCAGTCCTGGAACTCACTCTGTAGACCAGGCTGCCCTTGAACTCACAGGGATCTGCCTGCCTCTGCCTCCCAAGTACTGGGATTAAAGGTGTGCACCACCACTCCTGGCTTGAAAAATTTTAAACTATCGTTGCATTGACATATGTTCATTATAGGTGGCGATGTTTTATAAAGACGGTTTCAGTAATATTTCAAGTGTGCCAAGCCTTTCCCACCAACCCCCATACCCTCTTCTGCTATTTCCCTTCACCCTAGGCTTACTTCAATTTCCATGCTCTACAAGCATATGTGATTTTATGTATCTCTATAAATTCTAGTACTCGCAGACAAGAAAAATACCTGATGTCTGTCTTTCTGAATCTGAATCATTTTGTTTAATATGGTAACCGCCAGCTGCACCCATTTTCCCACAAGTACATTCTTTATGCCCAAGTAGAATTCCACTGTGTATCTGTGATACATTTCATCCACATCTGCCATGGGCATCTAGGCTGACCATAATAACTTGGCCAGTGTGAGCAGAACATATATCCGCAAGTTTCTCTGAGACACGTCGACTTTGGGTTTATACCAAGGAGTGGTATAACAGGCTGGTCTGGAAAGTTCTATTTTTGGTTTTTTGAGGAGCCCCTGTACTGATTTCCACAGTGGCTGCACCATTCCCTAGCGTAGTGCATAAAGGGACTTGAACATTTTTAAATGACGGTTTCACCTCCCCTTCTTCTCATCAGTAGATCTCAGCTAGTAGCTCAGGGCACAAAGTGAATGGGGTCTGGAAAGTCTTAGGCAGGTAATTGGGTATGGGAGTTCAGGACATTCCCTCTGATTTGAGCTCTCTGTCAGTCAGAGCAGAGAAAACATGTTTTTCCTAGTCTAAAACCACTCACAAATCATGGGTTATAAGTTACAACAACAAAAACTCAGTCCTGTTCAGAACTGACACACATCCTTACCCGGCACGTATAAGAGGATCACAGGCCATTTGCTGTGGGTTCTGTGCATGAGAAGGCTTGCTCTGTAGTGGGTGGCTGTCTCTCCTGAACGGGACTTTCAGGGACAGTCCAGGGCACTGGCAGGGGCCCCCAACCACCAACGGCTGGCTTGGAGGCCGCAACAAGGGGGGGGGGGGATTGATAATACATAGCTTATATTTCCCTTGAAATAAATGTCTGCTAAGAAATTAAAGGGAAACGTGGTCAGCCAAATGTATTTGGGTTTTAATCAAACCAGAGTTATGTGAAAAACAGCCTGCATACTCAAATAACTGAGGCCACAGACAAGAGCTCACAGCCATATCCTTGGGCCTGGTGTGTGGGGAGTGAGCTGGCAGCAGATCTAACCGGAGGGGCCAGGTAGCCGCAGTCAGTGTGGGGTCTGACAATTAGTGGGGTGAGTTTATATTTCTGAATCTGAAGCACTCACAAGAGTAGCTCCCCTTCAGCGGAGAGGCCCCCAACAACCCCTCTGCTGCGTGAAGGAGAAAGCATGGAATTGGGGAGACAGCTGGATGGCAGACAGAGAGCCCCGGACCTAGATCAGAGCACAACTCTGCCCTGAGATGATATGAAAGGGTGGCTGCTTCCTGAGATGTGGTCAGTGTTGCCCCAAGGCACCGGTATACTCTGGTTATTATTTCATCCTGAGTCCTCACACACATGAGAGGAAAGATAGAGGGTACTCAGTCAGGGCTCTGTCTTGACACTCATGCCAAACACAGGTCTGAATGTCCCCTGGCCATCAAAAGAAGGGTGAAATATTCAGAGTCCTGGCAGAATCCCTGAGGAGAAGTCCGTTTGCTGCGTCCCTGGAAAATTAGACTGATCGTTGATTAATGTCCATCCTGAGAAGTAAGAAGAACATGTGTGAGCAGAGGTTTTCCCTGAGACCAGTCTGCAAGGCAGATGGGGAACTGTTCTGGCCCACTTCTCTGACCCGGGACTGTCTCCACTCTAGCTTCAGGTCTACCCGGCATAGGAACCACCCACAAGCTACCTGCACCTGCAAGCATTGGTCACAGCGGGCGGCCAGGTGGTCTGCAGGTCACCTGCTGGGCAAGGTGTCCCCGCTGCCACTGAGGTGAGCTTGCCAGGTATGTGGCCCACTTGACAGGCTCTTTATAGCCACTTCTTCTCCTTGGTAGAAACCAAGTGGAACAAGTAGCCTCAGGCCACTGAAACTGAAACCTGTCACCCTTTCTTCTGTAAATGAGCCTATAATCCATTCTGAGGCGTGCAAAAGCTCATAATCCACACAGAACCACAGCCAAGCTAGTCCCCTCAGCCAGCCCCTGTGAACCCAGAGAGCACTCATGTGTACTGAGGATGTGAGACAGGCAGACAGGCAGAGCCCCAGCTTTGAGACACAAGAGTCTCCATGCTTGGGTGGGCCTTCTGTGGATGCTTGTCATTGGCCACAGTTGCTGATCAGATAGATGTCCTGGAGGCCAGTGAGGGCATAAGCCTGGCAGCAAGTCTCAGCCAAGGCCTGGCAGCGGTTCCCAGGACCTGGCTGGGCTTGTAGCGCACCTGGCTGATCTGCAACTCTGATTGGGAGCTGATCTCCCTCCAACAACTTCCCCCCTGAATGAAGGCAGAGTCTCATTCAGACAAAGGCCTCTGCAGGCCAGCCCTCTGGTTCCAAAATCCAGAAGAGTTCCATGGGCACAAATACAAATGGAAGCCGCTCCAGGAGGAAAGACCTTGTGCCCTCCTCCACTACAGAGAAACTCCATCAATAATGACATGAACACTAAGTACCATCACACCTGTGACTCTCCAGGCTTCCTGCAGCTGGGTAGCCTCAGGCACCTTTCTGTCTAGTTTTAACTTGTCATATATATATATTTAAACAAAACTAAACCAAACGCTGCATGCCTATTTTGGCCTGCCCTTGGCTTGAATGCTCACACATGTCTAAATTCTGAACTTCTCCTGGGCTGTTGCTGTGCCCTTAGGTAGTCAGGGTTCCGGGATTCTCTGTGCACCTGAGTGGACACTCCCAAGCTTCCTCACTCCCACTGGAACCCACTGTGTGTGGACACAGTGATCTGGTGTGCAGGGATGTAGGTGACCACGTCTCTCTCTGACTTATGTGGTCTTTTACCAGGTGTCAGCATGATGGGATCGGGCTGGGGTACTGATGGGGAACTTTGAGAATCTTCTCTACCCTGTGAGAATACCAACACTGTATTCTATCCCTTTCTGTCCTCCATGGTAGTATAAGCCAATGGCAGCATGAGAAGCCAAGGGACAGCTGAGGAGAATAGGGGCCACTGTCTAGGGAGTCCATCTTATGTTCAGTAAACAGGGTAGTGCTGTTTGGGCACAGTGCTCTTGTCTTCCTAGGTGCTATCCACATCTGAGTTTCTTGGGCTGTGGTACCATCATCCCTCAAGGGTTTCTCATACCTCCAAGCTCCCCTGGAGGAACAAAAGCCCGAGCTCCAGGCAGGCCATCTCAGGGAGAGTCTGTTTATCACTTCTGTTGGTTTATGTTTCTGGGCAAGGGTTCTTTACAGAAAGGAATCTGAGTCCAAGGCTAAAATCAGCCTTTGGAAACCCATACTTAGGCCCTGGGCAGCTGCTGTGTGCTTAGCATGGTGTTCTACTCCACCATGTTTTGGCCTAATATGCATCTATCATCCCACTCTACTCCATGACAGCCACCTGCTTCATGGGCTGCAGGACCCTATCACAACTGCTGAGGTAGCCAGGAGAAGCAGTCTGACCCAGAGACTGAAGAAGTCAGCATCACTCCACTAGCTGATATTCAGGGACATTTCACCAGAAAAATGACATTTGAGTTGACAAAAATAGAACTGGGAAGCCAACAAAAGTCTAAAATATTATCATCTACAGAAAATGAGTGAACCACACAGGGTGAGTCAGTATCTGGGTAGAAGGGATTAAATCAGCATTTTTGGGCATCTGTCATGTGTTAGCTTTGTGGGTGACATTAACAGAAGCAGTCTTGGTTCCTGCCCTCTGGATAAGAGGGACTGGATGAAAATTCTGTTAAGCTCTTAATCCCCCATAGTGGGTAGCGAAATCATCACGCCTGGGCGGACATAGAAAAGCCAGTTATTTCTAGAAGTTATGATGTAATGCCTCAGATTTGCATTTGTCTATGAGGATGTTGAATGAGAATTTTGCCGAGCACTGGGGACAGTGCCTGCTCATGGTCCTGTGTCCCCTCAGACCCTTGTAGGTTTTGTAGTAGCATTGGGGACCACATGCTGGATAGAGTCTTCTGGGCCTGCCTGAGTCAGTCTGGGGCAACCCTGCAAAGGACAGCAACTCCACACTCCCCTTTTCAGGCCAGCTCAGAGGTATGCCCAGAGCTGGTAGTCCTGCAGAGCTGCTTAGAGACACCACAGGCTATTTTTTGTCATTGTCTGCCAGCTTGCCCCTTGCTCTCAACCCAGGACACATCAGAGGTTCTTTTGGGTTCTGTAGGGGACTAGAGCCAATGGAATATATATGTGATTTGTTAGATTGGTTTATGTGATAGGGATTGTCAGTAAGCTGGAGAAGCTGAGAACCTGGTAGTCCCTTGGTTTACCATGCTGAGTGCCTCTGCTATCTGAACCTGGTGCTGAACGCCTGGAGGAAAGCCCCTGGTCTTCAGTCCATATGGGAAGGCTAAGAATCGGGTTCTGGTAGCAGAAAGACAGAAACAACGGCAACAGCACAGATGCACTCAGTAGCAGGAGGGGAAGGCAGGCAGGCAAGCGGCTTGGCTTCCCCTCGGTGGGCCCCTTATTTGACACCAGAGACTATCCAGTTGACAATGAAACACTCACACCTTGTTTCTGAAGCATCCTCAGTAAATCAGACACACATAGGAACCTCACACCCAGAACTGAGAACTGTTCACACTAACCAGGGGACAGCAACAGAGCTCACATGTGGACATCACAAAGCAAGTGTAGGGGCGCTTTTCAGTCACAAGGGCAGGGTGCCTGGCATTCACCATCACTGGGAGAAGGTGAGGTCAAGTAGGTGTTCACTGAGATGGGCAACAATAACCTGTCAGAGCCACGTGAAGGGCACTGAAAAGCACTGTTTATGGCAGCCTGTGGCCAAGCCCTGGCACTTTGCTGGTGATCACAGCCAGTCTTTCCTAAGTGCACTTTGGGATAAACATCTCTATGCTCTCCCCCCTCACTCACTAGAGGCTGAGGGTAGGGAGTCTGGGTGGCTCATCCGACCCTCAGTACCCTCCCCACATTGTCCTCTGCCCTCGTAGAAGGAGGGAGGACCCCTCAGGCCTCTCTGTCTAGACTTCAGTCTCCTTTGCTGTGATTTCAGCAAAACTCTCCAGAGACAAATGTGATCAGTGCTGGGGAAGGGGTGTGAAGCCCTTCGAGGGCCAGGCAGCGTGGGGACACTTGTCCTCTCCCTGCCCAACTAGTGGGGCTCCACCTGCACAAGTGACTTGAGTCAACAACTGTACTGTTTTTTTCTCAAGTGAAGTTGAACGTCACTAAGCAAAGATTTTGACATATATTTATGATGGCAGTTGAGGAGAAGGAGTGGGAGACAGAGAGAGGTTTAGGAGGATAGTGTTCACACCCAAGGAGGGTTAGTGTAAACTCTACAAGAGTTTCTAACCAGTCTATTGTTAATCTCCTCCTCCAGATTGGGTTTTATTTTAGTTATGAAAATAATAGGTTTACTTAAGAGACAGCAAGGAAAAATGTAGAGAGAGAACATAGTAAGTACAATATGAAAGAAGATGAAAGGGAAGAAGACAGTTGTATAATTTTGATATGGGAAGCCCCTAAGATTTTGGAACATTTTCTAAGAACAACAAACCCCACACTTGAATATGTGAACATGTACACATGCATGTACAAGAACTCCCGTACATGCACATGCACCCCTGCACATATGCATACATATATATGAAGCATACAGGTACAAGAATACATTCATGCACACACACACACACACACACACACACACACACACACACACACACACGTACCAGGACATTGGCATAGAGGTACACATATCATGCATGTGTGCTCATGTTCATATGGGGCCACACACAAATGTGAGCATGCACATACATAAATATGCACAGGGACATACATACATATACATAGGCACACATGCATGGACATGGACTCATATGTATAGATGTGCCAAAGCACACATCTATGTACACAGGAATACATAGATGTAGTGTGGCAATGTATCCACATGGACACACACACACACACACACACACACACACACACACACACTCAAGAGTTCATATTGAAGTAGCAGTGAACTGACACATTTTGCTGTCAGATGAAAGTGGGTCTCAGAGCAGTGTGCTCTCTTGGGTTCATTCCCTTAGGTCTGCTGAAAAAAAAGCACAAAGCATGCAGCAGGGAGCCTGAAGCACATGGAAGATGCCAGGACCTTGGCATTTATATAAACATACTGAAATGGCACAGGCCTTGCTTAGACTTTTTTTTTCCCCCTTGGTGCTTCCAAAGCTTTTCATACAGCCTGCGCCGTATTTACTAAACCAACCCCTGAGTGTTAGGGTGATCTTTGGATTTTCTCTGGTTTATGACACTTTCATGAGCATCCTTCATGTAAGACCTTGTGGAGAACCCCGACAGTTTCTTTAAATGAGTGTATGGCCTTCCCAGTCTCCGGGGACTGACCTGAATCCTGTCTTAACCTTCCAGGAAATGGTAATTTCCACTCTATCATTTGCTTTGGGGGACCCACATTGGTCTCTCTTTTTCATCATATAAAACAGGCATTGGCATGGATAAGATCGTTTGGATTTAGCCTTCTCTCTCTTTCCCTTTCGCCTCCCTCCAACCTGCTACCCTCTTCTTTCCCTACATATTATGATCACACATCTCTGTGCATATGATTAAGTTTTAAAAATTAAACAGTCCTGTAACCCGTAAGGAAGTAGAGTCATTAGAAGTCTTCCAACCAAAAAATGCTCAAGGCCAGATGGTTTCAGCACAGAATTCTACCAGACCTTCAAAGAAGAGCTAATACCAATACTCTTCAAACTTTTCCACAAAATAGAAACAGAAGGAACACTGCCAAACTCATTCTATGAGGCCACAGTCACCCTGATACCTAAAACACACAAAGACCCAACACAGAAAGAACTTCAGACCAATTTCCCTCATGAACATAGACACAAAAACACTCAATAAAATACTGCCAAACCGAATCTAAGAATACATCAAAAGTATCATCACCATGATCAAGTAGGCTTCATCCCAGGAATGAAGGGGTGGTTCAACATACAAAAATCCATCAACGTAATCCCCCATATTACAAAGCTGAAAGAAAAAAAAAACAACGCATGATCATCTTGCTAGATGCTGAAAAAACATTTGACAAAATCCAACAACACTTCATGTTAAAAGTCCTGGAGAGAGCTGGCATACAAGGACCATACCTAGAAATAATAAAGGCGATACACAAGCCAGTAGTTAGCATCAAATTAAAAGGAGAGAAAGTTAAAGCATTTCCTCTAAAATCAGGAACAAGGCAAGGATGCCCACTCTCCCCATATCTCTTCAACACAGTACTTGGAGTTCTAGTTAGAGTAATAAGACAACTAAAGGTGATCAAAGGGATACAAATTGAAAAGGAAGAAGTTAAATTATACCTATTTGCAGATGATATGATAGTATACATAAGTGACCCCAAAAAGTCCACCAACAGAGCTACTACAACTGATAAACACCTTCAGCAAGGTGGCTGGATAAAAAATCAATTCAAAAAAATCAGAAGCCCTTCTTTATACAAAAGATAAATGGACTGAGAAAGAAATTAGGAAAACAACACCCTTCACAATGGCCACAAACAATATAAAATACCTGGGGGTAACTCTAACCAAGCAAGTGAAAGACCTGTACGAAAAAAACTTCAAGTTCTTGAAGAAAGAAATTGAAGAGGACATCAGAAGATGGTAAGATTGCCCATGCTCCAGGATATAGGTAGGATCAACATAATAAAAATGGCCAGCAATATACAGATTCAATGCAATTCCTACCAAAATACCAACACAATTCTTTACAGACCTGAAAAAAAATAATTCTTAACTTCATATGGAATAACAAAAAACCCAGAATAGCTAAATCAATCCTGTGCAGTAAAAAAACATCTGGAGGTATCACCATCCCAGATTTCAAGCTGTACTACAGAGTGATAGTAATAAAAACAGCATGGTACTGGTATAGAAACAGACCAGTGGATCATGGGAATAGAATTGAAGACCCAGAAATGAACCCACACACCTATGGTCTCTTAATTTTTGACAAAGAAGCCAAAACTGTTCAATGGAAAATGGGCAGCATCTTCAACAAATCGTGCTGGTCCAACTGGATGTCAACATGTAAAAGAATGAAATTAGACCCATACTTATCACCTTGCACAAAACTTAAGTCCAAGTGGATCAAAGACCTTAACATAAAACCTGACACACTAAATCTAATAGAAGAGAAAGTGGGAAAAGCCTCGAACTCATTGGCATAGGTGACAACTTTCTGAACAGAATACCAATAGCTGAGGCACTAAGACCAACAATCAATAAATCAGACCTCATGATTCTGAATAGCTTCTGTAAGGCAAAGGACACTGTCATTAGAACAAAATGACAGTCTACAGATTTGGAAAAGATTTTCACCAACCCCACATCCTACAGAGCACTAATATTCAAAATTTAAAAAAAACTCAAGAAATTAAACACCAACAAACCAAATAATCCAATCAAAAAATGGGGTACAGATCTAAACCAAGAATTTACAAAGGAGAAATCTCTAGTGGGTGAGAGACACTTGAAGAAATGCTCAATATCCTTAATCATCAGAGAAATGCAACTCAAGACGACTCTGAGATTCCATCTCACACCTGTCAGAATGACTAAGATCAAAAGCTCAAATGACAGCACATGCTGGCGAGGGTGTGGAGAAAAGGGAACCCTCCTCCATTGCTGGTGGGAATGAAGGCTTGTGCAACCACTATGGAGGTCAGTCTGGTGATATCTTAGAAAAGGTGGAATAGCTCTGCCTCGGGACCCAGTCATACCACTTCTGGGTATACACCCAAATGACTCCTCACCAAACCACAAGGACACCTCCTCATCTATGTTCATAGCAGCCTTATTTGTAATAGCTAGAAACTGGAAACAACCCAGATGTCCCTCAACCGATGAATGGATAAAAAAAAAAAAATCTGTGGTACATTTACACAATGGAATACTACTCAGCTATCAGAAACAAGGAAACCATGTAATTTGCAGCCAAATGGATAGAACTAGAGAAGCTCATCTTGAGTGAGCTAACCCAGACTCAGAAAGATGCACATGGCATCTATTCACGTATAATTGGATTTTAGCTATATAGTACGGATAACTATCCTACAACCAACACACCAAAAGGAACAGGAACATAGACTTTGTTACCTGTTAGTGAGACACTTTGCCCTAGTGGTGCTGCCATGTAGGCCCCCAGTGCATGAGGAAGCTCTTAGCCCTCATATGACTGCTGAACTGGTGGGGGGGGGTGATATGTAGGGGCACTCCACTCCAGAGGAGTAGGATAGGAGGGAGAGGTGGGAGAGGGGAGAGGACTGGGAGGGGTAGAGGGAGGGCACTGTGATGGAGATGTAATTTGAAGTAATAAACAACAACAACAACAAAAAAAATTGGCAGTGTTGCAAGAATGAGCACACTGTCACTCATGCCGTGTGTCTTCAGCAGGACAGGACGGGAAGGCAATTAGAACCTGGTCAGGTGTTAGGAGCCAGGTGGCAATCGTGTTGGATCTCATGATGGCTCCTCTGCAGCTCACCAGGGCAGGTGTTAGACCTGCACTGTACCTCCCATGTTTCTGCCAGGAGGCTGTGTTCTTACCCACAGAAGAGCATGGATTGGCTGAAGTGACAAAATGACACTACACTACACATTTGGACAATCAAGGAGAGCAATATCTCCCCATGCCTGGCAGCTGATTGGAGGATGGGGTGCCTGTCCCTATTGCTGGAGGAGACAAGAGACAGTGTGACACTGGTATCACCGGTGAGTTCCTCCAGTGGCCGCTGTGGGGTTGCCTGCTTCTCTTTGTAGCTCTAGTGGCTGCATCTTGCTTTCTGTAGTTCAGTGTAGTTCCCTGATGAGCAGGAAGGGTCTCTCTGAGCTGTGAGGACCGAGGATCAGGCTAAGCTGCTCTGTGCCCTTGGGCACCCCTGTCCTGACCACACTTGTGAGATGCTGGACTTGTTCTTGGTCTCAGGGTGTGAGGATTCAGAATGAGGCAGTATTCAGCATCAAAGTGGTCACACCTACAGCCAGCTTTGTCCTACTTACTACCCAGGCGGGACCAGAGGGACCATCGTTCATTTGCAGAGAGCCTTTGGCCTACGTCCTCCGGGTGAACGCATGAGCACGTGAGGAGGTTAGTGCACAAGTGTGACTTTGGAAGTATGAGTGTGAATGGGAGTGTTTGTGAGGAGTGAGTGTGCATGCGACTGTGTGCACATCCAGCCCTATAGAGACTGTTTGATTCTAGCAGTGAGTAGAATTTGATTATTCTCACACATGATGGTCATGGGAATAAAGATTTAATCACAGGCTAGTTTTTTCGTGTAGGGAGGGATAGATTGTGGCTTAACACTGAGGTGAACATGCTGACTGCAGTTCTACCTCAGACAAACAGACGCCACTGAAGGAGACATTTCAGATGTCCTTCAGATCAGCCTGTGCGCCGTCTAAATGGGAACATGTCCCAGTGACTTTTCCAGTTTTGTTGATATTTGATATCAGGCCCCAGATATTTCCGGCTCATAAAACCCTAGAGTATGTGTAATTGATTCAGTTGGAAAAAAACACAGGAAGTTATTGAAGCCAATCAGCCAATACTCTAAGGGATAATTCTGAGGAGAGAAGCCAAACTGTGAGGTCAAGCTCAAACCAGGACATCTCAGGGTGGAGGCATCAATGACAAGAAGGATTCAGGTGATGGCATCTCTCGGGTTCTGGCGGTCTATTCCAGAAGAGCCCATACTGTGTGTTCAGCTGGTGCCTACATACTGAATGGCTATGGAGAGATGCAGGATTCTGTCATCATACTTCTGTGGTAGTTGGCACAGCATTGTGCTGACAAAAAATATCTACCTTTCCTCATTCAGGTCCTCTGAGGTCCTGAAGTCTCTCTCAGGCAGCTGGCTGGGGTGGAAAGTCATCTGCTGAAGGACAGAGTGATCTATCTTTCCTTCTATGCATCCAGGAGGCCATAGGAGATGAGTCAGTCTGAAATAAGCTATGATCAGTGAGTGCTGGGTCTCTCACTGAGGGTGAGCCAAAGGAAAGACACTCAGATTCTCAGCCCTGCTGATGGGAGATGGGAGAGCAGAGCCCCAGGAGCCCCAGCCCCTTGCTGCTCAGTGTTCTGACAGCAGTTTTCACATCAGGCAAAGAGTTAGTTAGATTTCCATCACTGCAACAAAATGCATGAACTTGCATCCTAGAGAGAGAGAGAGAGAGAAGTTTGCCTCTGGCACTTCACTCCGAAGGCATCAGTCTGTGACTGAGTGGCCTCCTGGCATTGGCCTGTGTTGAGGTAGAAAATGGAGAATGGAGTGTATGGTAGAGTTAAAACACCCACTAGGAAGCCAAGAAGAAAGAGAAAGAAGAGCCTGAGGACCTTCAGAATCACTCAAGCATGCACTTCAGTAACCCAAGGACTCTCACTTGGCCTGGCCTCACCAAGGACCCTCTCTTTCCCAGTGGCACCAACTTGGGATCCAAACCTTTGGACCTTGTCTGAGTACTTGAGGAAATTTTAGATCCAAACTATGACAGGAAGTAGCACAGTTGCTGCTGCAGCCTTGGGGTAGGGAAGTGTCCTCTTCGGCTCCTTTTGTGGATGAATTTAGGGAAGGCAAAGAATTGGGCCTTGCTGTATTTGAGAATGTGTTTTCACAAGGCATAAGAGAGAAGAATTCTGTTGGCTTCTGTTCCCTAAATTACAGAAGCCACCGAGTGACAGTAGAACAGTGTTCCTACGATGGCAGAGCATTATAAGAACCGAACGTTGCCCAAAGCTGAGCAACAACAGCAGAACCACAGGACATCTGTAGAAACCACAGTTGTGATTAAAGGAAATTGTCAAAGTCCATAAAGGGCTCAATAACAGAATGAGGATAATTAAAGATTCAATTAGTAAACCTTAAGATAAAAGCCAGATTATCTCTCAGAGAACAATGAGAAATGGGGAGATGGGAACATGTGGAAAGAACGTGAAGATGTGTGATCACTCAAACGCAGGGCCCGGAGTCTTTCTCTGAAGAACGATAGTAAGAAAGTTAAAAAAAAGCCGGGCGGTGGTGGCGCACGCCTTTAATCCCAGCACTTGGGAGGCAGAGGCAGGTGGATCTTTGTGAGTTCGAGGCCAGCCTGGTCTACAAAGCGAGTCCAGGACAGCCAGAGATATTCAGAGAAACCCTGTCTCGAAAAAAACCAAAAAAAAAAAAAAGAAAGTTAAAAAAAAAAAGACTACGGGAAACTAATCAAAGGGAGAAAAAAAGAAAAGACAGCTCGGCGTTGAAGGAAGGCACAAACCTTCAGGCTAATGTAGCTCACTGAGCACAGATCGTGAGGAGTTTCAGCCCATCAGAATCTGGGGGCACATAGGAGAACCAGCAGATAGAGGAAGTACCCAGAAGAACAAAACGTATTGCCTACAAAACAAAACAAACAAACAAAAACCGAAGGAGAATGCGAAAGCCTTAGTAGAAAATCCACTGCCCCAAGGAAGAAAAGAGATGGCTTTGAGATAATGAGAGGGAGTGATTTTAAATCAAAGATCCAGTGTCCAAACCAGCTACCAGTGAGTGGGATGGGAGAAAAAAAAAAAAGAGGCATTTTCAGACCATCTGAAAATAATAAAAATGTACCTTATGCATGCACATTGATTAAAAAAAGCCTGATTGTCTCCAGCAAGTCACATAAGGAATCCAAAACACAAAGAGACATGGGACTTGAGAAGAGACATGGGGCTCAGCCAAGAATGTGGAGGGAGGACAGGACAGCAGTCCAACTTGGAAGAGCCGGTCAGAGCCCTGGAAGGCTGGGGCTTCAAGGAGGAAGTGTGTTCCATCCAAGAGCTTCTATGATAGAAGCCTCAGAAGGGTGGGGTTGTTTGAGGAATCTGTGTGCGAGGAAGGTGAACAACAGACAAGGCCACACGTGGGGAAACGGGCGTGAGCCGTTTGACTCACCTGCTTGCACCCCTCCATGCTCCCTTCTACTGGGATGGATATGCCCAGCAGCACGAGAGAATAACTATTTCCTCACCGCTTGGAAAGAGCCTCCCTCTGGATCCATGTTTCTATCATTTTGACGTTACTCATTTTTGGTGATGGGCACTACCGTTCGTTCGCATGTGCCTCGTGCTGTGCTGCATGAACGGCGTCCTTTTCTCAATTGGCCTCACACCTGGCAGCTGGGCTGTTTTAGCTGTTATGGGTGGGGGGGGGCTTTTGCGGACCCACCATGGTATAAATAATGACACGGGGGCTTCTATATGGTTCAAAGCCTAGGCTTAGTTGGGGCAGATTCTCTCTGCCTGTGATCTGCCACATCTGCCACGTGACTACCTCTCTGTCCTTGTCTGCTTCCGAATCCCGCCTATTCGCAAATAGAAAGCCGGTGATGGGCCGTAGAAATGACAATGCTGAAATCCTGCCAGCACTTAGCGCTTTGCCAGTGCAGAATCAACACCTGGAAATACAGGGGACATTCTTTCACACAATG
Source organism: Lophiomys imhausi (assembly GCA_907164525.1). Classification (NCBI taxonomy): domain Eukaryota; kingdom Metazoa; phylum Chordata; class Mammalia; order Rodentia; family Muridae; genus Lophiomys; species Lophiomys imhausi. The sequence continues at coordinate 1,359,553 of CAJQZJ010031983.1, read as the reverse complement.
CAAAGATTATTACCCCCACAAGAATTGATCACCACCGACAGACAGTGACTAAATCCTACACTGTTCAGTATACTCTCTCCTACCTTCAGAACATTTCCTTCACGTTCAGCCCAGTCAGCCCGGCTCAGTTTTTCTTTCCTCCCCCCAACTCCCTGATGTACGATGTGGGGGTGCTCTGTGTGCTGCAACTGTCTGTCAGTCCTCTTCTGTGGTTGTGCCTTTCAGGGTTCCCAGGTGGAACAGAACTTATGTATGATATTCATTTACTTATTTGTCACCGAGAAGGAGCTCCTGAGATGATTCTGCATTGTTGTTGGGAAGAGAATGGAGGTCACAGATGAGAAAACTGCAAGGGAGGAGTAGGGAGACCACCGGGAGCCCTGTGTGGGTGGGGGGGGGGTGGGAGGTAGAGGGTTCGGGACGGTGGGAGCAGAACAAAGGACAGAGAACAGTAGCGTAAGTGCTCTGATATTTCAGTCTCCCTCATGGGTACACATCTGTGGAAAGTAAATTCAGCAAAACCCAGACACAGGTCCACGCAACAGCTTGTACCGGGGTGCAGGTGCCACTCCGATGCTCTGTGTTGTAACCACCCTTGCAGATAAACAGTGAGGTGAATCAGCAACATCCAAGGTGGTTAGGTTCCACCAATAACGAGCAGGAGTCGGGGAGCTGGGGGAGCTGGGGACCCCATGGGACAGAATGTTGGAGGTCTGTGGGAAGAAGCTACAATGTCACTGGGGGCTGCTGGGAAGTGTTTTCTAAGAAAAAGCCAAGTCCTAAGCAGTACAAGTTTTGTGCCATCTTTAGCACACACACACACACAAAAAGATGAAAGGTGTGTGGCACTGACAGAAGACATGCAGGGTCCAGCAGCACTGGTCACCTGGAGTCAGGAGTGGCAGTTGTCCTCTGCTGTTCTGTGTCATAATCTGTTGTATGTATGAAAAATTTCCTGGTGTCTCCACGCTGGTCACATTGTCAGTGTGGGAGCAGCCATAAAAGTAACTGGCGTCCCCGAATAACAAGGGCCAGCAGTGGCTGTGATGGACACAGGCAGAGGGGCTCTGGGCTCCCATTTCCAGACTTCTTGGGCAGGAGTTTCTTTATCTATGTCTGATCACTTCTAGAGTTTCAAAAAGTCGGAGCTGCCAAAGGGCAGAAGCCGCTGGTCCCTGCTGTGCTGCCATGTTAGAACCTTTGCCCTAGGCCACAAGCTTCTCATGCAAATCTGAGGTTGTCTGTGGCTTTTCTGGAAGAAGCAGACACGTGGCACATGAAACACAAAGGAGGTGTCACGCAGGCCTATGCAGAGATTTTGGGAATGCTTATCAGGATTCAGGGTCTCTAGAGTACACCTGGCTTCCCCCCATGGCCGTATGGCTTCATAGGTGGTGGCCTATACTATGTTGCCACTGTCCAGGAACCACACGAACCCGTGAGTGAGGGTTCATTGGGTGACAGAGAGTGCCACCTAACTTTCTAAGAGGGAGCAGGTGTGAGGGATGAGTGTGGCACAGTCTTAGTTTTATACAATAGAAAAATTGTCCTCCGTCTCCTTCAAGGAAAACAAGTTTGTGGCTGAACACTTAACGGAGCAGATGCTGGCCAGCCGGTCAGCTGATCACCCACACGCTTCCTCAGACATGAGATCCAAACCTGTGAGGGTGTGTTTGCGAAGCCTGCGGGAGGCCAGCACCCCTGCATTCACTCTGTGAGTGACCCATTGGAAACCACTGCCTGGAGGCCAGGGGATCCTTCCCTGTGCCCTCACAGCACTTTTCTCCTCCACTTGCGGGCTGCTGTGCAGTTTTTTAAGGAGTGGTCCTCCCGACATTCTGCTCCTGGGAAACTCACCTGCTTTACTGAAGACAGCAGCAAGGAGCCCTCATAATGGCCTGAAGCTCCAAGTGTGGCTTTGGGGGGTGGTGTGGACCGTGTGCAGAGCCCTCCTGGTGTAAACTGAGAAAGCACATTTTACATCATCATAAAATGACAGCAACGCTGTTCATGGGGACTGCTCTGTGAATATGAAATAAGTCTGAGGCAAGTGAACGGTTTAAGAGTCCGTAGCGTGAAACACACTGTCAGGCACAACAGCCTCAAGAATAGCATCGCAATGGCAGGTGTCACGCAGCCACTGTGAGCTTCACCTTCTCTCTCAGTGTGTCTGGGTAGGCGCCATAACTTTCCTTCTCCCACAGGAGAGGGGTGTTGTCCTCCTCACAGAGCAAGTGAGTAGTAAGGCCTTTATTTATACAAAGACAATCTGTCATGGGAGAGATTTTGAGAACAGTGCTTTGGATAAAATAAAGAATTAGTGGTGGTGAGGAGTAGCCAGGTTTGCAGGAAACCACAGACAAGGCAAAGTCTTCTAGTGGACAGGGCCAGGGGACAGTGGGAGGCATGTGTCCTGGGGTGGCCCTGGGATAGCTCTGTGTGGCCTGGCCTAGGGGCTGTCTCTGCCATGAAACACACTGTCTTCCCATGTTTATTTTGTCGCTGTCCTAAAATGTAGCTATGGGTTGTCTGTCCTTCCAGAATGCTACTTTTCTGGTCTTTCATGCCAAAAGCCTAGGGCTTAAAGTGTGTAAGCAAGAGAGCAAGGCACTGAGGGGGAGCAGCCTTCTTGACCTCCCTTGATGATTAGGAAGGAGGTGGCCAGGGAGCAGGTGGCTGGAGGCACAGGGTAGGGATGGAGGCACAGTGACTCCAGTCCCCCCCCCTTCGTTGCCGGGTAGGTAACTGTCTGCTAGCCCCCCCCCAAGTCTGGCTGGGTGACTTACAAAGTGACTTATACCTGGAAGTTTTCTTTTAATTCTAGAAATGATCTAACAGTGAACAATTCACACAGAGAAGATCCATAATTATGGAATGAATCATATGAGATTTAATAAAGATTTAACTCAAATATTTATAGGCAAAGCGAAAAATATGCTCACCTCTGCCACGTTTAATGGAGCAGATGCTGGCCTGAGAGTTCACCAGCCAGGTGAACAGAACATTATAACATGCGCACTGGGGCCCTGGGCTGGGTGGCCCTTCCCACCGAGCTCTGAGCTAAGGGTGGCGCTTTTCTGACCTCGCTTCTGAGGGAGCCTCCCAGCTCCCCTCATGCTGGCTGCTTCTCCCAGAAGGTCTGGAGCTCACTGGGAGGTGGTGGTGAGGGTGCTGTGCTGGACTCAGGTGGTGGGTAGGTGAAGCTTGGCCTCACAGACGATGTGTGCCTCCGTTCCTCCGTTCTTTGCCCTGTTGGTCTCACACTCAGGAAAGCCGAAATGCTTTCTACCTTTGTACTAAAACTGATGTTTAACCATTATTATCTTGCATGTTTACATCACTATTTTCATGGATGTGTGTATCATACACCCCATTTCCTCCACCCCTTCATTCTCCCCACTCGTAAGTTCTGTAACAGATAATTTTTTATTTAAAACACTTATATCTATTAATACCTATCAAACACCTGTCCTATAACCTAATACCTAACCCTAATCCCTATAAACACTTGATAACTAAGAACACCTAACCAACTCTATTTGAATTTTCTTGAAAGGATATTAATATTCTTAGCATAGGTCCATGCAGGACAACTTGGTTTTAGCAATCTGGATATAGCAGTCCCAACAGGTAGTCCTTTCAAAGCTTAGTGTCTGTTGGGCCTAACTTTGCCAGTTCATATGGCCAGTTTATTTCAACCACTAGATTATGACCGTCTTATAAGGTCAGTCTGTTTCAACCACTAACTTGAGGTCAGCTTTCTCCACCAGCTGAGACTCATTGTCTATAGTCTCCTCAGCCCACGTTTGCATCATGGCTTAATGTACTTCACCAAGGCCTCCGAGCTCTGCTAGCCTCCCTCAGTCTCCTGGCATTCTTGAGCCCCTGGAGAGGGGGCTTTAATGTCCAGTATTTTAAGAAGTTTCTCTCAGCAGCTTCTATGCCATGTCTTTTCTACCAGCCTTCTTAGTCTGTCTTACGGGATTTGCCTCAGGCTATTGCATCCTAAATTACTGATGAGTGGCATACCTTGCTGTACCCTTCTCCAGCATACATTGTCTTCTCAGTCCATGAGGAAAAAACAAAGAAAGCACTGCGTGGAGCTCCCTAGTTTATGTATAGCATCATCTTGAGGTCCTTGGCAGTCTTGAGGATCCACAAGATCTCTCACGATGTACAGCAGTCCGTGGCTTCTTGCAGCAACCAATGTCATCTCTGGCTTGTGCGGTTTCCTAACCATGCCCCTTCAACAAGGCATTTCATGTTTCTCTCAGAGATATGTCCTCAACTGGGCTTTGCCCATCTTGGTCCCCAGTCAAAGGGATGCCAAGCTCCTCCCTTATGTGCTGCCAGGTACCAAGCTAGTCTGCATACTAATTCACTAAAGATGACTAAAGAGAGCTAACGAAGTTCCTTTGTTCTGCAGGTTTCTACTTTCATGCCATCTGTACATGTATGATTTTATGAATCTGTAAAGTACACAAATTAGAGAAAACATGCAGTAACTGACTGCATGTTTTAATACAATGGGCTCCAGTTGTAACCACTTTTTAAAAACAAATGGCCGAACTTCATTCTTCCTTATGGGTGAGAAAACATCCCCTCGTGCATGTGAGCCACACTTTCCTCATCCTTTCCTTTGCTGATGGACAGCTAGGTTGATTCCACACTGTAGCTACTGTGGGTAGTGCTGCAATGTGCCTGCCTGCCAGGGTCTCTGTGGAAGGCTGAATTAGTGTCTTGCTCTTAAGGAAATAGGCTTCAATACAGCTTTCCTGCAGTTTGAGAAAGGACATGATCAAAAAGTAAATATCTCTGGAAACAGTCCATTGCCCTTCTGTAATCAAATGTTTCATTGTTTCACACCTGGTTGCTTAGACACGCAGCGTGCAGAGGGTACCTTGCCTGGTAACAGAGGAAATAACACGTCCCTGCCGCCCAAGGGTCTGGCTTTTCTGCAGCTTTGATGAGAGTCCGATGGGATAGCTAGAGTCTAGAAGATCTACATCAGGGGCCCTGGACTGAGGTGGGAGACCTCGAAGAACTGAAGTTAGTGTGAGGTCTCCACACCTCAGTTGGCCAGGGCAACCCACCCGTGTCAAACCCCAGCCTGGTCTCAGTAGTGGGAGCTATCATCACATTGTGCTGTTCTGGCCTGGTGCTCCAACAACAGGCATTTAATCTCAAAGATGAGGCTGGAAGTCTCCAATCCAGATGCTGGGGCAAATTGATTTCTACAGGAAGACTCTTTCTTGGCTTGCAAACAGTGGCCTCTGCTCCCTGGTTGCGTCCTCACATGGCCTCTTCCCTGTGTGTTGAGAGAGCCAATGCCCTCAAGTTCCTTAGCTGTAGACATCAGTCCTGCCAGCCCAGGACCCAATCTTCTGCCTTTACTTTCCCTCACCTGCTCCACCAAGCCCCTGAACCAGATACAAGGTGATGGGTTAGGACTGTAGCATCTATGTTTTGGGGGACATCATAGGGTTTATGAGACAGGTGCCCCTGTGCAGAGGAGAGAGCTGAAGTCAAAGAAAACTCCTCAGAGCTGAGCCCCAGCAGCTCAGGAGATTCAGGAAAGCCGGGGTTTGCCTAGGAGAGGATGGGTTGATGGTGTGTCTCCCATGAAGAGCATTCCTGTGGGTTCTTGTCAGCTCAGCCTGGGCACAGGTGGCTCTTAGAAGAGGAGAGTGATCTCAGGAGCCTTCTCTTCTCCTCTAATGTCTCAGTGATGATGGTCAGGGTATAGACTTCTAGAGTGTACACTATTTTTCTGTCGTAGACATGAAGCCTTTTCTTACCTATTTTTGTCATGTAGGGATGGTTCTGAATCCTGGTCCAGCTTTAAGAAGTTGTTCCTTTACGAGGCATAGAATCTAATTTCCCATCAAAATTTGAGTTTCACAGGAATGTCGTAGACACAGATGACCTCTGGATTGTGTTCTGGTGGCCTGGCAGCCTGGAAGACCGAAATTCCAGGGCAGTTTCTTAAGGTGTTTTAAGGATATGTTTGGACGTGACAAGAGTAAGCTATATGTCCATCACCCACTTCTGGTGTTCACCGGGCTCCAGGGACAGCATGTTCTTCCAGGCAGAACAGCACCTGGCAGGCACAGGATCTTTTGCCACCAGCCACAGGCTTCATTGCCTCTTGCTGTAGCTGGTTTCCCCTGGTACAGCTACCTTCTGACCATGCTGTCCAGTGACGTCCAGGCTGAGGCCAGCTATTGCCTCTGGTCCCTACCTCATCCACAGTTTTTGTGCTTGTCAATGGAAGACAAGGGGCATCTCTACACCACCTCTCACACTGGAGATGCCCTGCCTCCAACTGTGCCCGTAGTTACTCATGGGGTCTTTCTGACCAGATCTGGTAAGTCACAGCACTTTCAAGATCTGCCAGGGTCTCAGTTTGGTACCGCTTAGGAATCCTGCAAGGTTTCACCAAGCCAGGTGAATAGAGGCTCCTGGATCCTCCTCCAGGGGCATTGTGCCCACATTTAAGGGAAGAAATATTTGGTCTCCCCTTTAGTGGGTACACAAAAAGACCACAGTCACAAATAAGCCAGGCCAGCCCTCGCAGGGACCCAAGTACTCCTCGGCAGCATGTGAAAGCTGAATAATTTGGCCTTGCCACTTAAAAATAATGTTATTAAAAAATATCTTCTATGATTCAAAAGTAAAACATAGTTTTGTTCAGTCTTAAACATTCACACAAAACCATTCCTTTGGTGGAAAGAAAAAAAAGAAAAGAAAAGAAAACCCAAAACAAGACTAGATAGCTTCAGCCAAAAGGCTTTCAGAAATTTATGAGTCACTGAGCGAAGGTCACAGGGGTTGGGGGGGCGGGGAGTTGGGGAGGCCTGGTGGTAGGGGTGTCTGCCGACAGACTTCCCTGAGACACAGTGCTCTGTTCTGCTTGTGGGAAGCTATGCACGTGGAGGTGCTGAGCCCAGGCGAGGGCTGTGTTTATTCTCCATGAAGTGATTCTTTTCTTGCATGGCTGAATCATGCTCATCTCTCAAAGGCCTGCTGGGCTCAGCCTTCTCGAGTAGCACCCACCCCAAATCTGCTCATCTCTTGCCTTAGCTGATAAGTTTAGTTTTTCTTTACTGCATGGCTTCCCAGTTCCTGACATATTGCCATATAGATATTTTCAAACGGCAGGCACAGGCTGCGGCTGTTCTACTCTGAGGTGAATGAGGTGTGGCTGCTCCATGAATTGCAAGGGGCACTTGGCTCCTCCCAACTGGAACCACAAGCCATGATGGTACAGTGACAGCCTCTGCGGCCAGTGGGGGACAAGCATGCCCACCACCATGACTGTCCTAAAGGAACCATTCGAGAAGCATGGGAGGGGATCATCCCTGAGCCCAAGGACTTGGTGGGAGACCCTGCACAGCCACTCAGGGAAGGGTGAGCATGTTAGTCCCTCCAAACAAACCATAACACTAAAAGCTTCCACTTCCACATGCACACATCAAACCTAACCATAAACTTACATGAAATGGGATTCTAGCCTGAGCTTCCTGCCCTGGCCAATCAGCTTCTTTCTGCCAGGTCTGTGCCACTTTTTTTTTTTTTTTTTGAGACAGGGTTTCTCTGTGTATCCCTGGATGTACTGGACTCACTTTTGTAGACCGGGTTGGCCTCGAACTCACAGAGATCCACCTGCCTCTGCCTCCCAAGTGCTGGGATTAAAGGCGTGTGCTAACACACCTGGCAGTGTCACTTTTAACAGTTATTCAGGAAGGGTTAGATATCCACCCTGTGTGGATGGGTTCAGGAGACCTGTCAGAAGGGCAAGCAGATGAGAGTGGGTCCTCAGAGACACAGGCAGCCTCCCTAAAGGAAGGGCTCCTTGCTCTGGAGGGAAGCTGGGGGCAATTCCACTTTTAGGAACAATGACTGCATTCCTGACCTTCATGGGGGCCACATTTCTCTCACCGCTATGCTGCACGTGAGGCCTGTCCGCTGTCTCAGTTAGGGCAACTGCAGTTGGTGAACCGCTGTGCCCCTATGGTGAGCCAAGAGTGCCCAGCAAGGTGCTTCTGGGTGTCATACCACTGTACCACCTTCCCCAGGGGAAGACCCGGCATATGCTCCTTCAAGATGGTTGCTGGCCTGCTCTGCACCAAAGTGCTCAGGAACTGCTCCCTATACTTGGAAGGGAAAAGCCTGGGGGAGCAAAAAGCTTCACAGCCATGGTGATGCGATACCAGCAGGAGATGCTCAGAACACAACTCTGGGAATGCAACCTCCAGCTTGACCTCATGCTCCACCTCTCCTGGGCACTGGGCTGGGTTTTCCTCAAAACACTCTGCTCTCATTTTGGACCTGCTCCTGGACCCCCTAGAAGCTTTTGGCAGAGCACCAGACATCTATGTAACACACTCAGAAACCCTGAGCAGTAATTATACCACCAGAGCCGGGAAAGAAGAAACACGCCTTTGTGATAAAAATACAAACAGTTTTGCACATGAACACTTCATTAGATATTTATCAAATAATTTCAAAGTTGGCTCAAAATGACTATAATTTACTGTGAAGCTCCCTGATAGCCAGAGAAAAGGAAGGGGTGGAAGGCAGCGTTGGCTGACTCTCCTCTGTCCCTTCTGCAGAGGGGCTTCCTGGGAACAACATGCATGCCCACCAATTATATCATTCCGGGGACACCTATGAAGATGGTCACCAGACTATCTCTGAGGTGTGACCAGGAGATCTGGCTAGCTGGGGTCCTGAGGGGAGTGACAAGTGGTGCTCCCCTTCACAGGTAAGAAGGACTAAACAGTTCTTACCAAAGAAATGGATGATTAAAGGCTATGGTGAACCCAGAATGATTGATGTGGCTGACGGTGCCCTCTGGAGGTCATTCATGCCCCTCGCCTACCTTTTGACAAAGGAAGAGATATAACTCAGAGCTGAGGATAAGCCGACATTAGGTTTTGAAGAAAACTGTGAACAGAGGGGGGTTCTTGGTATTGACATAGACTCGAAACATTTCATTTCTCTATTCTTGGTCTCTTGGCTGGAGCCCTTGGGGAGTGCGTGCCTCTGTGGTCTGACACTCTGGAAATGTGGGAGGTTAGAGAAAGAGTGCATCTTGAATCTGCTAGGTAGCCTCTTAAGGCCTGGACATCTCAGGGATGTGGACATGGAGACCCGAACCACTAGCTGTGGTGGATGGATTCCTCACATTGTATAGACATGGGTGAACTAAGAGAGGGTATCAGATTATTCTAGAACCCTAGGGTAAACATGTGGGCCACCACAGTATAGATTGTGGCCCTGGGTTGGCCGAGGACTAGGTTTTATGGGTCCACCCTCCTCAAAGCAGCTGTGTGCACCAAGCTCCAGAATACAGCCTGCGCAGTCTCATGAAGCCTGCCGCTCTCTCCCTAAACTACCATCAGTTTCGCAAAGCAAACGTACTTTAAGACATGTCAAAAGTTGTACATGTCCCAGGTGGGCCAGAGAAGAGGGAAGACTGGTGTAAAGGGAGCCAAGAATTCTCACTTGTTGATGAAAGGTAAGATTACGCACCTGGCACTGGCTGCCCGGCTGGCTGCGGTGAAGCAGTGCTGTTCCCTGGCCCTTTCTAAATGTGTTTGTTATGCTGGCTTACACAGAGGTGCTATTCACAGCTGTGGTGAACCTCACTCCCGTTTTCTCTGGACAGGCTCTTGGAGCCTGGGCTGAAGTAGACCGAGTCTCCTGGGAGCTCAAGTCTGAATGCCGAGGAGATGGCTGGTATTTCAGAGGAGAGCAAACATCTCCAGGTGTCTTTTCTTGTCTAAAATAAAAAACGCACGTGAGGATGATCTGAGAGCAGCCTGAGTAAAGGAAGGATTCCAGGCAGTGAGCCCCTAGGATGGGGTAGGGGGGAGGGCGCTCTACATGGAGGTCACTCACTCATGTCTCTTATACCAACCACCCTGAGCTGTTCTGTACCCAGTCAGGGGATTCTGGCTCTGTAGGTCTTGGGACTACCTGGGAATATCCATAAGCTCACCTGTCTCACCTGAAGACTTTACTTGTCTCTTGGAGGCCTCTCATGAACTGGCCCACTGAGTGTTTCATCTGGACCCCAGTCTGTCTTCTGTGTACATGGCCCCCAGAACACCTGAAGCACCATTTTCCTTTAGTATAGTCTTCATCTCTATCTTGTCTCACCAAGTGGCATCTCCCCCCTGCGGTGACCCATGCCAGAATTCTTCACAACACATCTGGCTTTTTCCTGTCTTTTAGATGCTGACTCAGTCTGTTAGCAAGTTGCTAGCAGGCTTCCACTTCCTTCTGGGTGTTATCCACTGACTTCCCTCGCTGATCACTTCTCTAGGACCTGCTAGCTGTGCATCCCAGCTGGGATCTCTCTCTCTGAGTTCCAGCACCAGAAAAATCTGCCAAACACAGAGCCTAGAGACAGGCCACTAGCTCAGTAAAACCCCAGAGTCTTGCTCGGGTCTTAAGAGTGGACATGGCCATCCATTGGTGTTCTGCCTGCTGTTCGAACCCACTGTGCTTCTGTGAAGACTGCCTGCCATCCCCTGGGGTCGCCAGGCTGTGAGTTAGTTTCCTAGAGGTTATGGCTTCGGGCATAATGTAAACATCATACCCTTTGTGCAGCGTGTCCTCCTTCCCACACTTGATCCTTAACTCTGTCTTCTGCGACTCTTTTCCTTGAGTTTGGCTTGGATAAGGTGGGCTACAGTGCCGCAGTGGAAGTGGGATTTGCTTCCCTTCAGAATTCTGAACTCATTTTTCTTGTGTTCGTTCCTGGCAGTGGGATCCTGGGTCCTATGAGTGCTAGATGCCCAGGGAACCGTTTGCTGTGCAGTGGAGCCAGTTTCCCACAGTTTAACCACAGCAAATATTCAGCTTTGTGAGAAATCCCCAATGCTGCTTACCATTCTCTTTAAGGAACCGACTTACATTCTCATCCAGAGCTACCAGGCTTCCTTCATGTCCGCACTTGCCTGTGGACGGTGGTAGGAGCCATCCTACAGAAAGTGATGACTCCTTGCTGTGACTTGGATTTGCATTTTCCTGGGATGACAGCTAGTTTTAATGGTCAACTTAACATAACAAAGAATCACCTGCGAAGAGAGTCTCAATGAGGAATTAGCGAGATAAGTTGGCCTCTGGGCGCATTTGTGAGGGATTTTTCTTACTGGAGTTAATTGAGGTAAGAAGGCCCACCCTGACTGTTGCAGCACCGTTTCGTGGCTCAGTCCTGGACTCTGGAAGAGTAGAGAAAGTTAGGTGAGCACTAAACATGCAGGTGTTTGTTAGTGTCTCTCTGCTCACAACTGTGAGGTGATGTGACTGGCTGTTTCAAGTTCCTGCTTTGACCACCCTACAATGGTGGAAATCATTTCTCTCCTAAGTTGTTATTCACCAGGATTTTTTTTTTTTAACCACAGAAACATAAATTAAACTAAAACACCTGGTGGCTAACATTGCAATTTTTTTTCTGTATCTGTTTGTTGGGTACTTACTATGAGAAATACCTGTTGAGAATCTCTGCCCAGTGGTTTTGCTATTGACTTCTTACCAATGTCTGGCTTTCAAACCTTTTCTCCCCTTCCACAGGCTGCCTCTTCGCTGTGCTGAGACCTTTCATTTAACATAACATCTTTTGCCCATTTTTTCTTTTGCCTCAAGAATTCTTTCCCCGGATGCTTTCTCCCAACATTTCCTTCTAGGAGTTTTACCGCTTTGTTTCTTGCATTTACATCTTTACTTAAGTTGTTTTTATGCACAGTGGGAACACTGCTTAGATTCTATCAACTTGGCACAAAGCCAGACTTATCTGGGAAGAGGGAATCCCAGTGGAGGAATCGCCTCTATCAGATCTGCCTGTGGGCCCGTCTTCAGAGTCTTTGCTGGATTGTTGATTAACGTGGGAGGGCTAGGCCCACCATAGCTGGTTCCATTCCTGGGCAGATGGGCCTGGGTTGCATAAGAAAGGAAACCGAGCAAGCCAGAGAAAGCAGGCCACTAAACAGTGCTCCTCCCTGGGTTCTGCTACAAGCCCCTGCTCCTTTCTCTCAACCATAAATCTTTTCTCAATGCCTGAACTCATAGTCCTAGAGGGTTTAGGCTTCAATATAGAATCTGAAGGAAGGGGATACAACTCAGTGGATGACAACTTTCACCCCCCTTCTCTCTCATGTCTATGTGTTCTCGGACTCAATTTAAGAGCATTCTTCTTTTTTCCATCAACTTGTTCTTGGTTGGGGTATTTGAGAGGGTGGGTTTCCAAGCCTCACTAATCTCCATGTTCACCATTCCTCCAGGACTCTGTTGCCTCAATCAAGATACATCAAAGTTTAATGACTGGAGTCATTTCCAACAACTCCCTATTTCCTCTTTTTTTGCCAAAATTGTTGTAACAGCTCTTGATCATGTGTCTTTCCCCATTAACTTGGATTGTGCTTCCGATTTCTGTAGGCACTCTTGGGTGATTTTGATGGTCATGACCTTAAACCTTCGTGTCAAATCGAGAGGAGGCAATCTCTTTGTTGTGGCATGTGGTCTGTTCCATGAACACGAATGCTTCTCTATGGGTCCTTTCCAAGTTTTATGTGGTTTGTTTTATCAGAATTTTATAAATGAAAATGTGCAGTTGCTATGCAAAGTTTCTTAGAATTTCACTTGTGAAATATTTCTTTTGTTGCCTTGAATGGCATACATGATTTAAATTTAGTCAATACATTATTGCTATAAAAAACATGAATTTTGCATGTTAATCTTGAATTTTGCAATCATTTGTTAGTTTCTAAGGATTTTCCCCACTTCATTTTTGAGTATATTTATTGGCATTTTCCTACATTAACAGTTATACTATCTGCAGAGTAGAGTGGCCTAATTTTTCCTTTCCCATCCTAAGGCTTGTGTTTCTTCTTCTTACGGTGGTTGCAGCCTCAGGTGCCATGCTGAATAAGAGTAGAGTGTGCAAACACTTCTGTTTCCAACCTGAACTAGGTGAGGAAGCACCTCGTGTTTACCACGGCTATGCCCTATTTCTGTCACCACCAAATTTAATTGAAATGCTGACAGACAGCCATGGTAAACACATGACTTAGAGCTGGGTGCCAGGAGGTGGAAGAAGTGCCCCTAGTCCAGGACCAGAAAGCATACTGGTCCATCTTTATCCTCCATCTTCAGAACCCCACAGCTTTGGAAGCCAGACTCATGCAAGCACTGATTCCCGTTAGGGTGCAGGCAAGAAACTGCAATCTTATTTGAATGGTGAGAAATAAAAATAATCAGAAATAGTAACTAATCGGCACAGATGTTTAGGTAAAAGTGTGAAGTAAACATGCATAGCCCCCAGCTAGGTGGAGGGCATCCCAATACCCTTCTCCCCCATTACTGCCAGCCCTGCCTTCCCTGCCCTGTGGAGTCCCTGGCAGTGTTTGAGTCTGTGTGTGCCACAGGAGGTGGCTGATCCAGGACTTTTGTATACTTTAAACTGTGCGGATCAGTGAGTGTACGGGCTCTTCTCTTGCTCTAGCAGCCAAACTTATCTATGAGTTATGAAACACGACAAGGTTAATTGAAAACAGGTGCTGCAAATAGCAGCAAGCTGACTTGCTACCTGCCTCTCATCCTGGCTAGCCTTCCATGGAGGTGGGCGTGTCCTCGGTGTGTGCTGCCATGCTGTCTTGATAAGATCTCTTAAACTCTGTCCTTTCCTTCCCAAAACTATTAAAGAGCAGGAAGCAGCAAAAGGAGGAAGGGGCAGGAGATGCAGATTACCTGTGGGCTGTGCTGCCCACTTTGACTTAGACTTTGAACAACTTGATTTTCTTATCTGCTGCATCTTCTCTTTGAAGGCAGCAGCCGCCTTTGCAGCAAGGCCCAGAGTGGGGCTGTTTTCATATGTGTCTGTGTGTGAGGCTGTTGAAAAAGCCTATGCTGCTAGAGAACTTTCTCCGGGAGCCACACTCAGTCTACCCAGCTCTAAAATGAGGTTTTAGTTGTCTTTCTGTGGCTCAGGGACACAGAACAGCCACAATGGTCATGTGACTGTGGCCATGAAACATTTGAAGATTCCATGAGCATTGAGCCAGCACATGACCTTCTACTACGTAGGTGGGGCTCCACCACCCGGCTGAAGCCCTTGGGGAAAAGAAAGTTTCCTGAGAGAGCAGACGTTTTTGCCTGCAGAAAGCCTCTGGACACATGACTGCAGAACCAGACTGGGTCAGATCTCAGGCTCACCAGCCCCCAGTGTTGCAGAAGCCAACTCTGTGATCTTCCTCTCTCAGTCCTCTTCTCTCTCCCTGAGTTAAGTAAGAACTCCCTATTGCTTTCTAGGATATGAGGCCACCACAGTTGAGTCTGACCATTTATGAATGCATGTTAGCTTTACCCTGCAATGAGCCGTGTACCAGCCAGTGTTCACAGCTCAGATGAGCACTGGAAGTCTGTGGATGAATGCTGACCCATATTCTCTTTTTCTGTAGTTGATTCAAGCTCTGCTCCCCAGTGATTGTATCTTAGTCCGTACCTGTCCTCTTAGGATTCTCCGTGACTCACTCTGTATTACTCAGCAACCTGAGAAAGTAAATGCATGTCAAAGAGTATGCCAGGTGCTAGGCACACCCAGGCCCTGTATCTCTACAGGAGCTTAGACCTCAAAGAGGCAAAGAAGACACACAGACACTTGGCGTAGAATGTGACAGAGGAAATAACAAGAGGAAGAGGGGGACAGGTGTTGTTGATCTGAGTGGCCTGGCATGAAGTCTGTGCCTAAAGAAGGATGCAGAACAGCAGAGATGTTAGGCAGACAGTTTTTCCGAAGGCCAAATTCAGGGGAAATCTATCTAGGCCTGAAGTTTAATGAGTATCTAAATGACCTGCGTACAGACACAAGGTGAGACCCCAGCTTGGTGGGGAATGCTGTCTGCGAGAGCGTTTACAGACAAGCAGGCCCCACTGAGTTGGGGTGCAGACCAGAAGTCAAGGGACAGAAACCTAAGACCTGGAGGGAAATGTAAATTCTAGACATGTGCCAACCTGTGCTAGGGAGATTTTATTTGTGATTTATCTCAGCTAGGAATCCTCTATGTTTTCAGTTCTTGTCTGTTGAGTTGGTATCTGTTATGTATCCAAGAGCCCAGGTGCAAATCTGGAGCTACAAGGCATTGGGTGGGGTGTGTGTGTGTGTGTTGTTAGGAAGGGGACAAGTGTAAGGCATCACTGTATACCTGTGGCCATGACCCTGGGGCAGAGGCAGTTAATGTACAAGATGACTGCTCCTACGGTGTGGATTCTTGCTCTACCACACGCCCCTCGGGAAAGGTACTCAACAGAGTACAAGGAACAAATGAGCTCACTGTTAAGGGAAGAACAGCTCTGGAAAGAGGGAGAAGACCGAGTAAGAAGAGCTCATCGTCTGCAGGTTGGATGTATCTACACAGCCTTGGCTTCTGAGCCAGGCCTTCCAGAGAGAATTTGGGCATACAGGTAGTTGAGTCAGAGCTAGAGCATCTCAGGGCCCTGGGCATGGGCTCCAGCAACAGGCAGCTTGTAGTCGGGCTAGGCACTACTGGACTGCTACAGGGCAACTGGGAGTTTGCCCTTTTGTGAAGGACATTCCTGGAGCTAGTGGCCAGCCTGGGAGGAAAGACAACAGGGAACAAGACATGTGAAACCCTGTTGACCTCTAGGCAGGTCTCAGATAGTACCTAGACCCAGATGGCAGCATTCCTGCAGCCTCTATGTTGCTGGCCAAGATAGCCAGCTGAGCCATATCCACCCTGTCCACCATCATTGGAAGTCACACAATTTTCTCTAGTTAATGAGCTTTGGGTGGACCGTGATACACTGGTTGGGAAAGCATGGGGGTGCTCCGACTCTAGGCGTTCTGATAGGTGTGGGTAAAGCTCCTGGGGCATCCTACTCAGAATTTCCAGGTTGAAGGAGGCTGCAGGTGAAAGCTAAGGATGTTCATGACAAAGTGGAGAGAATTACCCTACTTATACAGCAGGAAATCTAGCCACTTGTAGCTTGGTGTTCTGTGGAAATAGAACATAAAGTGCTCAGTGCTTGGGGCAAAGGAGCTTTGTGACTTCCAAGTTGAGTCTGGAGTGCCTGCCCTGCCAGCTGGCTCAGTTGGAATGAGGCACCTTTCTCTTCATTCCTACTTGTCTCTATCAGAGGGAGTGTTTTATGCAGCCATTTTTCCAGAGCCAAGATCTGTGGGGACAGCTGGTGAGCCAGGGAGAAGAGAGGTTTTTCATTTACAGGTCCATTTCATTTTAATAAGCTTTCTAAACATTTATTTTGTGTATATGTGTATATGCTTTGTGTGTATATACGTGTATATGGATGAGTGTACTCATGCTACAGCTAGAGTGTGGAGGCCAAAGGACAACTTACAGAAGCAGATCTCTCCCTCTACCACATGGGTCTTAGGGATCAGACTCAGATGGCAAGCCTCGGTGACAAGCACCCTTACACGCTAAGCCATCTAGCCAACTCCATCCATTTCATTTTAAAGTTAGGAAAGTGTCACTTCCTTGAGCAGCGCAATCCAAGGGCTATTTTTCATGTACATTTTTTGTTAATTAAATATGATTATGTCACTCCCTTGCTTTCTTTCCTCCTTCTTGCCCTTCCCAAGTGCCCCTAAACTCTCTCCCAAATTCATAGTCTTCTTTCCTTCAACCATTGTTGTTCCATATACATGTAGATGAACAAATAAACAAATACAACCTGCTGAGCAAGTCAGTGTTGCCTGCATGAGTCCTGAGCATTTTTGGATAACCAATGCGGGGAAGAGGGCTCATCCCTGGGGAAGACTCAGTCTTCTACTTTCAGGAGTTGTTAATTTACTCCATCTAGAGGTGAGATTTCCCCATCTAGACTGGAATGTCAGCTGTTGTTGAATGGTATTAATATTTCATGGGTATACCTTCCCTGTCTGTGGTGATTTGAATAAGAATGGGCCCCATAGGCTCTTATGTTTGAATACTTGGTCCCCAGTTGATGTAACTGTTTGGGAAGGATTAGGAGGTGTGTCTTTGTTGCAGATGGTGTGTCACTGGGAGTTGGCTTTGAGGTTCCAAAAGTTCACACCATTCCAGTTGTCTCCCTCTTCCTATCTCAACATGTAATCTCTCAGCTACTGCTCTAGGGCCATGTTTGTTTCCTTGTTCTCTGGCATGGTGGTCATGGACTCACCCTGTGAAACCGTAAACCCCAAATATACCTTTCCTTCAATAAATTGCTTTGGTCATAATGCTTTTTATCATAGAAATAGAAAAGTAATAAATACACTACCATAGCTAGAAGTATAACCTCACAGCAGATGTCTTAGTCCTCTGGTTCTTACAGTCTTTCTGCCTCTTCTTTTGTGGTGTTTCCTAAGCCTTAGGTCCAAGAGTTGTAGTGTAGACGTATCATTGGGACTGGGCACTCCAGTCAGTGTTTTCTGCATCTGGAACAGTGTGACTTTCCCTGATGGTCTTTTGCTGCAAAGAGAAGCTTCATTAATGTGAGAGTTGTATTGTCTTCTGGTTTAAGGATAAGTATCTAGAGTGTAGTTATGGAATTACACAGGTTTGTGAAAATGGTCCTGTTTTTTGAGTAAGTCTTCAGTCTGTTTCTCTTTTCTCCTTACTTCCATGCCTTGCCCTTTCTTTCTCTGATGCTTCATTTTGGTGCTGGTTAGGTCCATCCCCTCTTTGCTTTTTGTGTCTCACCTTCTATGTGCACAGGGGAGAAAGATTAAGGTGCTATTTATTCCTCTGGTCCTGCTCCCTGAGGGGCACACAGCACACAGATTTGGATCTAGTGTTCACTGGGTACATCTTCAAGGATCTGGAGACTCTGGTACCTCTTCATTTCTGAGAAAGAGTGCAGATGGGTGGATCCTTTTGCTTCCCCATCTGTCTGTCTCTCTGTTTATCTCCCTGTCTGTCTCTGTCTGTCTGTCTGTCTGTCTGTCTGTCTGTCTGTCTCTGTCTGTCTGTGTCTTTCTCTGTGTGTGTGTCCATCTCTCCAAGAGTCCAACAGCAGAGGGTTCTACTCCTCTCCAGTAGAACCCAAACATGTGGGTCCTTGGGGATTTTACCCTGCAGTTTGTCATTCCTAGAGAATATGCATAGCTCCTTTCTGCAGGTCACTCCCCATGTTTTAACATCCACAAGGTGAGGGATGGCCCTAAAAGATATTTATTTGTAAGAGAGTACTATGTTACCAGCTAATCAGAAATATTTTCCTTTTCGTAGTGGCAGATTATATAACATTGTACTCCTTCTTAATAGTATGTAAATTTCAATAGTATCTCGATAGAAAATAAATTTGAAACTTGAAAATTATTAAAGTTTACAGAATCTTAAAAATGAATGGGCTTAAAATTACTTCTGATACACCCTCCCCCCTCCTTGGTTTCTAGATACAGGTGTGTGTGTGTGTGTGTGTGTGTGTGTGTGTGTAACAGCCCCGGATGTTCTGGAATTCCCTTTGGAGATCAGGTTCGTCTCAAACTTACAGAGATCTGCCTGCCTGTGTCTCCCAAGTGCTGGGATTAAAGTGTGTGCCACCACATCTGGTTACTTCTGATAATTCTAACTACTCCAAGACTCTCTTTTTTGGCTAAATGGTTCCAACTGTACTTTCATACTGACCATTTTTCCAAGAAATGTCTATTTAGAGGCTCAAGGCCCCAGGAAATCCCCGTTGCCCATTAGACAGTGAGCAGATCAAATATGTTGCAGAGCTCACCATGTTGTCCCAACACTGTGAGGGTGCCTTTAGCATCTTGGGCTGTGTTCAGTTGCTCAAAGGGCAAATGTAGTCCACAGTGACAACTCCATTTACTCCCATAAAGTCCAGATGCATCTCCATGGAGATCCTTCTGACAATTTTAAAACAGGTGTTGTAGGTCCTGACCACCTGAAGGACATGTCTTGCTCCGCCAGCAATGTTGCGGTGATGAAGGTCCGGATCAGTGTTGAGTGTTCAGAAAGCACAGGCAATGTTGGCACACGTGAGAGAATGAGTAATTCAGGTTATGGAGGAGCCAGGTTCCAAGTGCTTGAACAAACAAGGAGCTTACTGAGGAAGGTGGGGCTAGAGGTAGCAGATCCGGGCTTTGCCACTCTCCCTGCGCAATGCACCTGGGTCTTCACTACTCCTCCCCACATATTGTGTGAGCCTGGGTCACAAAGCAGCCATTCCAAGCTACGAAGAGCCAACTTTGCAAGATATAGAAGATTGTCTTTCTGCCCTCTTTTCCCGAGCTGTAAAGCTTCGCTCCCCTGAGTGCTCTCAAGGCTAAACTATCTTACAGGAACTAAAGAAGGAACATGGTTTCCTTTGGGAATGCAGAACTGAATCTCTTTAGGTGTGATTTTTTTTTTTTAGGGACAAAAAGCCACTATAGAGGCTGGAGACAAAAGTACCAGGACTAAACAGTTTTCAGCTTTCTGGGCTCTAGTCAGCCAGACATGCTTGGTCTGAAGACAAATCAGAGCCAGCTGATAAAGTATGGCTGCATAAGGGGTATGTTGTCTAGGGGACCCACAAGGCTGTGTGTGCAGCATTGGTGGGGGTGCACTTCTCACATCATGGGCTTCTACAGTCAGGCAGCTTAGCCATGGGGCAGTTTGTCTGAAATACATAGACAGCTTTCTCTGTGTGTGATACATCTTAATGTTCAGAGCAGGGGTGAGAGGCAGATTAAGGCCTGGAGGGTATGTGGAATTTTGTCCCGCTGCAGCTGGGTCAGAGAGAACTGGGAGGAGGAGAGAATCATTGGAAGTTAATGGATAGCTCTTTTTAATAGAGTATCTTCTTACACCGTTTTCTGTCCATATAAACTCTGTCTGTGTGGTCCACAATGCCCCAGAGGACTCCTGGCAAGCTGTATTTCTCTCACCATTTTAAAACTTTTTTTTTTTTTTTTCTCCTCTGAAGGTATGTCTCCCATGACGACAGGAATGATGGACTCCCTAGGCTGGGTTGACAAGGAGGGCCTGTCCTGAGATAGTCTAGGCCAGTTCACAGGGACGGCTGATCTTCTTCAGCTGAGGTGATGTAGGCTGGACTGACAAGGAGGATGGCTCCTGAGGTTCGCTAAGCAAGTATGGAAGCTGGTCCTGAGGTGATTGGTGCTGGGTTGACAAGGAGGACCAACTCTGAATTGGCTAGGGTAGGGTAACAAGAAGTCCTGAAGTGGTCTAGGCCATTCCAGCTTGAGGGAAGCTGACTTCACTCATCTCTGACTCTGTTTCTGTGAACAAGCCCACACTTGGCTAAATCTGGGGTCCTGGTGGATTTTACTAACTCTGAAGCTGATATAGTCTGCAAGTGTCACACCCTGACAAATCCTGTCCCAGGAGTGGAAAGGCAGATCTTTCTCTCATGGAGCCTGAGTATTAGTCCTCACAGAGTGTTCTGTGAACTCGATAAGATCCATCATTTAAGTTGAATGAATCACCATCCACTTTCCCAGGACTGTGCCCTTACTGCAGGCCCTGGCATCTGTCATCAACGCTGCAGGGACCGATCTCTCCAGGAAGGCGATGATTCTGCCTGTGGCTTTGTGAGACAGAGCTTTCTTTGGAAACTTTAAGTTATGAAACACTGTACTGGGGTTGAAGAATCATCAATAATCCAGAGACAACCACAATGCTCTTTTGTTTGTTCTGAGGTAGACCTCAGACAATATGCAAAAGAACAAGCCAGTGAGTGTGCGTCCATGTGCAGAGTGTCTATAGTTCCCACCGTCCCCCCAAAGAACCTCATGGTTTCAAATCTTAGGAACTAAGCATCTCAGGCTGGGCTGAGGCCTGAGCCTTTCCTAGTCTCTTCAAGAGCCAGAGATTCTGAGCAGGGGAAGACCCCGTTGAACACCATCTGCTTCCATGCTGCTAGTAGCCTTGTAGGTCTGGGCATGCAAGTCCTGCGACCTCCTGGAGGTCATTCTCTTTGCCAACAAAGACTACTTCCTGTGCAGTGACTTAGCTGATGTGCACGTGATGGTCGACACATTCCAACTGATCATGAACTATTTCCACAAAAATGATGAGAAGTGTTGACATGAAATATGTCACGTGAAGGACAAGAAGGCTTTTCACAATATTGGACATGAGGACAAATACAAATTCTGACACACACACACACACACACACACACACACACACACACACACACAACACACACACACACACACACACACACACACACACACACACACACACA
>CAJQZJ010031983.1:1296969-1321103 GCA_907164525.1 Lophiomys imhausi | reverse complement strand
AGAGAGAGAGAGAGAGAGAGAGAGAGAGAGAGAGAGAGAGAGAGAGACAGAGAGAGAGACAGAGAGAAAGAGGGAGAGAACAGGAAATGGCACACTACTTCTGAAGCCTCAAAGCCCCCCTACCCACTGACACACTTTCTCTAACAAGGACATGCCTCATAAGTCTCCCCAAACAGTACCACCAACTGGGGACCAATTATTCAAATGCCCGAGATAATGAGTGATAGCTCATTCAAAACACCACAATCCCCTTAGCAGTAGGTGCTGTGAACTTCATAATAGCATTTATAACTAACTGTACTGATGATAGTGGGTTCTCTGAACAGTACTCTCAGCAGCAGGTGCATCTTAGCACCCCTAGGAGTATAGATAATTCTACCCACACACCTATCAGTGGGTGCTCTCAACTTCCTCCTTAACAGTGGGAACACCTAGCTGTATTCCTACTGATGGGTACTCGCATTACACCCATCCTGCAGACAAGAAAATTAAGACATGGCTGGATTAAATGATGCAACGGGGTCGTAGGGTGAGTGACTTGCCCATTCCTGATGAATGAGGTGGGAAAGTTACAGCAAGTACAAGTTGTGAGTCAGGAGCTTGGCCAGGGCCTAACCCTCATTCTAGTACTCCATAGACATGTTCCTGTCAGGGTCATGGGCTTGCTGGACTGATGTGGAGGAACCTGGGTCATAGGCAGGAAGTATTGGGTCCCAGAGCAACCTGGAAAGGATCTGCCTGCAACATCTGCCGGGGATTCTTAGGACACAAGAGGATGAGTGCAGATTGGTCATGCCTGGGAAGGTTGGGGGTGCTAGGGAGAGGCAGGACTGGAATTTGCTGTGGGAAGACACAGGAAGACCTGCATCAAGAGCTGGGACAGAGGCCGAGCTGGGACAGGCCCAGGCCGTTGTGGTCAGCACAGCCTCTCTGGCTCCCCTGCCTCTGAATCATGGGTATTTCTTTCCAATAGTAGGCATCTGGCTTCAACAATCTAGACTGAACAGTATCAATCCCTGAAGTCTCAAGTTCTCTGGAGACCCCAAAAGACCTTTTGGTTAAAAGATGCGGTGGGCTTTGACTGACACTTGGAAGCAGTTAAATTCATTCGTGCAAACCTGCAGACAGGACCTGGAGGCCCACTCAGTTAGCTGACCACTGGACCCCTGAACTCTGTGCTCCAGGCACTTGTTCAGAACTGTGAGGTTTCCTTTCAGGCAATCCAAAGAAACCTTAGAAGGGATGCAATAATATAGCAGACATTTCACAACATAGTAGTTCTGACCTGTCACAGTCTTCCAACAATTTTGGAGTGTCTCTGCAAGGCTTCCCTCTGTGGTTTCTAGAAGCATTGTTATAGAGACAGAATTTGTCACATTGCCTAACTGCTTATACCTGAAGACAGACGTGGGGTGGGAGACATGGAAGGAGAGAACAGATCTCTTCCTGTTGGCCTCACTCACTCTGGCACTAGCAGCCTAGCAGCTTGCCTGTTCAGGGCCTTCATTTGATAAGGAGGTATTTGGGAATGCTCAGTGACACGGACTGGGGTATGGGACATATATTTGGTCTGTCCCACCACCTGCACCCCTAGCTGGCTCCACGGTTAATCTGAAGTTAGGGTTGTATTTTACATGGACCTCAGCCAAGCCTCAGAACTCTAGGTGTCTATGTTCATATGCAGGATTATTTTGGGAGGATATCATGTTAAGAGGAGATAATAACTTTACTCATTAAAATTGAAAATGTAAAAAAAAAAGTGTCAGCCTCACTGTGTATTGGCTTTGATTTAGATACTAGATGCTTATTCCAACACCTTGGGTTCTCCAACAAAATCCAGGCTTCACCCTCACAGGTTTTTGCAATGGCCCCTGAGTCACCATGCAGGGAGACCCCTGAAACATGCTTGGCTTCAGCAGCTTTCCTTAGCTTAGGAGGGAGATTCCATAACTCCTTTCTTGTATTCTTGATTCTAATTGCCAGAACCACATGGCTGAAGCTGCCAAGTTCTGCTGCTTGTTGGGACTGGAACTTGGCCCCTTGTTCACTTGCATTTGAACCAGCTCTCTGTTGTTGATGGCTTCCTTTAGTGCTTAGCCTTCCTTTAATTCCTTTTCACAAGTTGAGAGCTTAGCTGGGTGGAGTCTTACCCTGAGTTCACCACTCCCTTTATTCCATTAGGATCAGATTAAAAAAAAAAAAACCTTTTATCTCCTTGAGCACTGGACTTAGCTCCATTACACTTCCCTGTGCTTTTTCTTGTCTACTTGTTCCTTTTTATTATAGATTGAATAAGAATGACTACTACACAGTCAATACTAGACTGTCTTGAAATCTCCTCTGCCAATGACATTAATCCAAAACTCTTCAGTTTAGCCTCAGGCAGATTTTTTTTTTTTTTTTTTTTTAGGACAAGGGCAAAAACCAGTCACATTCTTTGTCTCAAGGTCACTTAGAGATTGCTTAATGTGTTATTGTATCCACTTTTGTTCTCCTTGATGTGTGTTACTAAACCAAACTTAAAAACAGAAAATCCCTTTTCTCTCTCTACTGGGATACACCCAGAGGACCAGGCATGAGTTCTGGCATAATAGTTGGGGATCCAGGGGGTGGCATGTCCAGGTGGGGACGCTGGTCTCTCTGCAGAGACACCATTGATGGAGATCTACTTTGGGTTCTGAAGTGTGTCACCTGCTCTTGGATGCTTCTAGAAGCATTAACTGAGAACAATGCTACAGATCTGCCAGAGATCAGCCTGTTATTGTTCTTGTTGTTTGTCCTGTGCAGGAGGGATGGAGTTCTCCAGGAAGGAGGGAGCATTGTTGGATCCGGAGGGCAATTGGCTTCCATGTGATCAACTCTGTGGTTTCTGTTAGCATGCCCTCCATGCCTAAGACTCAAAATTCCAAGTGCTGTAATGTTTCCTTCATGTCAAAGCTAAGCAGACCTGATAATGTTATAGTTGTGTCTCCTTAAGAATTTTTCCCCTGGGGCTAAGTGTACTGAATGCCTTTAATCTTAGCACCTAGGAGGCAGAGGCAGGTGGATCTCCATGAGTTCAAGGATAGCTCAGTCTATACAGTGAGTTTCAGGCCAGTGTTAGAGATTAAGACCCTCTCTTAAAAATTGTTTTTGTATGTGCAGGAGTCATTTTTGACAGCCTCTGGATTTCTTTCTATATTGGGACTTTACCCTGTCACTATGGAAACTTGCTCAGAGCAACCTCAGTCTTAGGTATTGTTTTGTTGTGATGATAAAAATACCCTGACAAAAGTGACCTAAAGGAAGAAGGGTTTGTTGTGACTCACAGTTCCAGGGGACACAGTCCATCATGGTAGGGAAGACATGGCAACAGGTAGGAAGGCTTGGAGACAGAAGCAGCAGGCTGGCCACCCATAATGCATCCATACCCAGGAAGCAGAGCATGCACAGGAAGTGGGGCCAGGCTATGCGCCTGTGATCCACTTCTTCCAGCCAGGTTCCACCTCCTAAAGATTCCACAACCTTCCTAAACAGTGCCACCACCTGGCGACCAAGTGTTTAAATATATGAACTTACAGGGGACATTTCTTGTTCAAACCATGACCACTTCATATCGAAGAAAACCATTTGCATGAGTAATGATGGTCCTATGATGGGCCAGGAAGGGGACTACAACTCAAGACTGTGAGTGGACCTGCTTGGAGCATTGGCTACACAATACCGCCCATCAACCAATTTCACAGCATGGGGCCTACAGACATTGACCCAAGGGGACCAAGGCTCTGAGAGCGTTCATTGACTTGGCAGATCACAGGAGAGCCCTGCTCCAGAATCAGACATCTCACATTCCAGACATAACCTCCTACCTCCAGCAGATCTCAGCTATCAGGTTTTGCTCCTCCATCAAAGGTGGGGACCTGGTTAGTTCCCAATGAGTCTACTCTTCTTTTAATCTGTCACTTTTGCCAAAGATTTGACATATTCATTTTTTTCAAACCCCAAAGTGAATTGTCTCCTTTGTTTATATATTCTCCATTCAATAATAAATAGAATCTTGGTGCCATTTTGTGGAGTCCCCTTTCCCACAAAACTGTTTAGGTTGATTTTGTTTTCAAGTTCTTGACCATAGTAGAAAAAAAAAACCTCAGAGATATCTTGGTACAATCCCTCAAGTTACTAAACGCTGTATAAAATGTCCTAGACAAGATATAATTTACAGACACAAAGATCTGTTCTAATGTGCTATTAGGTGGGAGAGGGAAAGTTTGTAGACATTGTCTGCAGAAAGAAGGAAGCAATCTAGACTACTGATTGCTGGACAAATTGCCTTGTTGCTTAGTAATTAAAAAAAAAAAACAACTCATATGACTTCCTCTGCCAAGTTCACACAGTGTTTTGTGGGTTGCATCCAGGTGAAGTCAAGGTGCCTTGCTTAAATTGGAAGAATCCCCCCAAACCTGGGTCCTTCACTTGCTCCCTGTTCTTGGGGACCTAGAGACCACATGAGGCTGCTTGATGGCTGTGGAAATTGGGGAAGGGTTCAGAGGCATCTGGGTAGCATTTGGTAGGGGGATGGTGGGCGGTCAGGCAACTGTGCACTGGCTTGATGCAGGAGGCACAAGGGAGTGACTCCACCCTCTCCCCTCGCTTGGATTTATGAGAGTCTTTTACCCAAAGTCTCAAGAACAAAGCATATTTGTCATAATATGTGTACAGCACTCAATCTGGCCTCTGCATTTGTCCCAGAGGATGAATTTTTCCAACTTCAACCCAGTGAAGGGTGCACCTGCAATGTGTTTGTCTCCATCTTAGCCACTGCCTTGTGTGGGAAGGAAGCGGGGAGGGGAGAGAGGCCAAGAAGAAAACTTGTCCTGAATGCTTGGCTTACAGCATGCATCAGCTGGCCAAGGAATGGTGATGAACGCAGAGGGACAGTAAATCCTTGTCCATCCCCGGCATTCTTTTCAGAACTGCAGCTCCATCTCAGCGAGGCTCATTTGCTCTGAGCATCGTGGTCATAGTGCTGGTAGGACTGAGTGAGGGGGGCCATCCTGAGGTCCCTGTGGCTCCCAGGTAAACACTGAGCTTTGCTTTCAGTAACCTCCTGGTTGCCATGATGGATGGTAGGTTCAGTTAGGGATATACTGAGAGGACTTTCAAGTAGAAAGGGACAGTTCATCTGGTACTTAAAAAAGATAACTAGACATAGACATTTGACTGCTAATGATATAGAGATAACTGGAGAACACAGATGGGAATGTCCATATATGGGGACAGTAAGTAGCATTTGATTTTGGTTAGGTTGGGAGAACCATCTTATTGCTGTCTTTGGGATCCCAGTGGCAGAGAGAGTATGACCAATCACCAAAGTGACATGATTAAACTAAATAAAAAATGGACTTCCCCACTTTGAATATAAAGTACATAAAATTTAAGCCAATAAAGCCATATATTATATATAATATATACATTTAAATGTATATAATATATATACATTTAAATGAACATATCAATCTCTATCTATCTATCTATCTTCCATCTAACTATCTATCATCAATTTATGGCCATGTAAAGTTACATTTGCATGGCAGCTGACCTTAGATTTTCATTGTTAATCAAAGTTTATTTTTCTCTTGATATCCCTACATGGAACCTTCTTGCTTAAATGTTTACTTTTTTACTGTCTGTGCTAGGTGATCACTCTGCTACTGACTACAGACCTGCGTAGATGTTTTTGAGTTTAGTGTACTATCTGTCATGTGAAAATCCCTATGTGTATGAAACTATAGACAAGATGATTTTTATTTCCATTTCCATTTGGAGGCAGTGCCATTTCTTTTAATTAAATAAGCCACTGAGAACTTGTCATTGGAGTTAGCCCTGGAGTAGAGTACCTGCCAGGTACACTGGGTTTCGGGCCACTGCTCTTCGTTGGCTGAATGAAGTAAGGCACTGTCAACTGCTCCCTGAGAGCTAAGGGGAGTTTGTGTCCAGGGATAGTGGCACTCCAGCCTTTGTCTTCCACAGTGACTATAACAGGCAGCTGGGGTATGTCCAAGACAGCCTGCCCTGCATGACCCTGGCTCTCCACAATGGAAGGTGTCTGCTGCCTATGATTTTCATCTCTTTCAAGGCACAGAACCTCCAGTCTGCATTAGTTCATGCCTATTAAGAACATCTTCCCCAAATCACTCCCATCTATTCAAGTTTTTAGAACCATTTAAACATCATTCTGTATTGATCTTGGTAAAGGTGGTCTAGTTAGCACCAAACTCATTTCTGAGTCAGCAGACGTGTCTGAAGTGTTCAGAGGATGTCTATCAAGATAAATGCTTTTCAGATTCAGGAGCTCTGGCTGAATGACATGTGTGGCCTTGAGGCTACAAGCATCAGCCTTTCTGGTTAGTCACATGAGGCAGGCTGGTTGGACTGACCTCCCTCCATGTGGCTAATATGTTTCTTTCCATATCTTCCACAGGGCCCTGTTTTCCCTGGACCAGGAGCAGCATTAACTGACCTGGCCTACTATTTAATTCTACAGGACTGATTTTTCTTGTCCTGATTGGGTGTGTGTGTGTGTGTGTGTGTGTGTGTGTGTGTGTGTGTGTGTGTGGTAATCTTTACCAAAGATAAGTGCTGTCCCCCCAGGTTCTGATGGGGGCTCCCTAGTAACACGATGTGTATGAAGGCTGGGGGTTAGGGAGGTTAGTCCCTATGAAACTTTCTGAGATTTTTCTTCCTAGGAAACTTCCTAAGCATGGGGAGTAGTAGTTCTTGGCAGGGGCAAGTCTACAAAGCCGAGCAGAGGGTCCGGCTTTGCTCAGGTAATTGAATATTTTTTTAGACAGATATGGGTTCACCAGTTTGCATCAATACAGATGTGGCTGTCTGAACAAAAAGGATCAATGGTATGCAGAGGGTCAGGACTCAAGAGCTGGCAGTCGTCTAAATCTCTCTATTTGTAAATGGTCCCAAAATCAATAGTCTTCCGTATATCAACTTCCCATACAACTCTGAGCCTGTCCTGAGGCCAGATCACAAGCACTTGTGGTAAAATAAACAGAGCTCTTGGTTCCCGACCAGTGGCTGGTCAGCATTCTGACATTTACAGAGACAAAGGGTGCTCACCACAGCACCAGGATGCCAAGAGGCCTGGCTGCAGCCTCATTAGAAATGATTTCTCATCCCCCTGAGAGACCAGAACGGAAATTTCCAGTTCCTTCAATGAAGTAGTGCATGTGTTTCTTTCCTGCCTTTGGGCAGGCAGACTAAATTGGAAACAATAATTTTCTTTGTTTGATCCACTCAGAAAATACACACGAAACTCAAACAGGTACATGTCCCCAGCAATGTCCTTTGCCAATGGCCGTGATGGGTGCTCTGTGCCCAGGGGGCGCTAAGATTGACCTCCATCAGAACTGCCCAAAGGCCAGGTGGGAAAAGGACAGCTTAGACAACCCCCTGCCAGTTGTTCCTGGCTTCAAATCTTTTAGCGGTTCATAGTCCCACCATGACTTATCTGTGGGCTATGATTGCTCCATGTGGCGAGAGGTAGGGTCTAGTTTGTCTTCAGGACAGAACCAGCCATGACCTTTCAAACAGTCCCCCTGCCTCCACCTGAGGCACTCAGGAACCACAATGGCTCTTTCAATACACAGCACCCCTCCCTTCATTCTACTACAGCTTTGCTCTTTCATAAAATAGACTAACAGTTAAACTATCTCGCCATGAATGTATGGTTTGTTATATTAAAAATCTAGTTTTTAAGCAATCTCCATGGACACCACAGTGCTGTTTTTCTTTTCCTCTTTTTTTTTTTTTTTTAAGACAAAATCTTTAAAGGAATGTCAGTTCTAAGATCCCACAAGGACTTTTTTCTGGCTTAAAACATTGTCAATGAAGTTATATTAGATAGATCTAAAGTCAATGATGCCTAAACCCCGTGGGCAAGCTGTGGGCTAGCTGCTCTCCACTCTCATCTGAGGCACCAGAATACAGGGTAGAGAAGGAGTGTCAGGAATGAGGGGCAGAACATTTGTTGTTTGGAGATTCTATCAATTGGTGTATTTTTATTTTATGAGTATGAATGTCTGCATATGTGTCTGTGTACCACATGCATGCAGTGCCCACAGGAGCCAGAAGAGGGCATCAGATTTGCCTAGAACTAGAGCCAGACCTGGTTGTGATCCTCTAAGTGGGAGCTGCGAATTGAACTCTAACCCCTTAACCACTGAGCAGTCTCTCCAGCCCCACTTCCTCAAGAAGTTTAGATTTAAGGTTGGATATGTAATGAATTGCTTATTTTGGACTTTTTCATCCACTTACGTTTGTGAAGCACATTTGTGTTGTTATACAGCCAACACCCACAACCTCAAGCTTGCAAACGTAAACTTCTATCCATTAGACAGCTCCCCATTCCTACCCCAACTGCCTCCTGTTCCCATAGGTCTGTCTGTCTCTGTGAGTCTGAGGATGCCAAACACTTCCTGCCGGAGGAGTCAGGCAACTTTTGACTTTTCCTAGTTTAGTTCTCAGTGACATTTCTCTTGGCTTCAATCCTGCTGCAGCACACCCCAGAATTCCCTTCTGTTTTAAAGTCTTCATATCTCATTGTGTGTATAGACCCATCTGCGTAACCTCTGCTTCCCTGAGGAGGCTGGTGTCAGGCTTGTATTTCAAGTATCATTAACCATCTGACTCTGTGTAAAGGATATATAAATACCTCTTCAAACCCCAGTGGTTTGAACGGCAGACATCCTCCACAGGGTCCACATACTTGGTCTCAGGTTCTTGGTGCTGTCTGGAGGACATGGAGAGTGTGGCCTTGTTGAAGGAAGTATGTCACCGAGTGCAGGCTTTGAGAATTCACAGCTTTGTCCTACGTCCAGCTTGCTCTTTCTCACCTTCTCTCTGCAGCCACCAGGCACCATGATACCCCCACAATTATGGAACAACCCTCTGGAATCTGAAGCCAAAATGAACTCTGCCTCCTGTAAGTTGCTTTGGTCAGGGTGTTTTTTGTTTTTGTTTTTGTTTTTTAATCACAGCAACAAAAAGCAACTGTACACCTGGTTTTAGTTCTTTTAGACACACTCACTTGGGCTCTGGGTCACCTAGACCTTCTGTGTCCCCTTGTTTTTTCTTTCCAGTGTCTATACCGCCAAATATTCCCACCAGAGCTCACCAAGCTTCTAGTCTCTATTTTCCATCTTAAATTTTTGATAGTGGACCTTCTAATAGGTAAAAATACGATGTTTCATTATGTGGTTTTGATTTGTATTTCCAAAATCATCAGTGATGCTCGACATCTCAATTCATATCCTGTCTCTGAAGCAGTGTGAATTCAGCCCCACACCCATGCATTACTGGGCTCTAGTTACTGGTGCTGGGGATGGGCGTCCTGCGTCTTTCCTGAATCCCAGTTTCTCTTCAACTACACAGTTTACAGACAGTTCCCCCAACTCCGAGGATCTATATTTTTACTTTATTTTTATTTTTTGAAGCAGACCGGTCTCTCATGCAGACGTCAACTGGCTTGTCGACTTTTATTTTTACCGCCTGTGCTTTCTGCGTCACAGCCGAGAAATCATGGCCAGATCCAAGGTCACGGGTCTTCACCATGTGCTTCTGCTGTGTCTCATGGCAGCTCTTTGGTTCATTTTCAGTTAACTTTTGTGTGTGGTTATTCCACTCATTCCACTCTTTTGAACGTGATCTTCCGATCCTCCCAAACCCAGGTGCTGAAAGTGCTGCCCTCACCCTTGTTGGGTTTCCATGCCCGTGGAAAATCATTTGGTGGTATGTGTAGGAGGCTGATTCTGGCCTCTTCTCCTTTTCCTTGGTCTATATGTCTGATCTGTCTGCATACTGGTCACACTGTTAAAGAATTTTAAAGTGCTCCTTTGAAAACAGTAAAGGTTTTTGTGTTTTGGATATGAGCTATGTAAGATAACAGTGTATTTATTTAGACAACATCTTCACTGGTGCAGTATTGGGAATCTTGATCCTTCTGTTAAAATTTGACAAACCCTTGCTAAATCTGATATTTTACATATTATCCTTCATGTAACATTTAATAGAAGAAAGCACAAGTGTCTAAGTCCATGACTCAGAGATCAGTCTCTCTGAAAGTTTTTGGTACTGAAAATTTAGCAGTCTTTTATCTCTGAACTCTCTTTCTCTGTGTGTGTGTGTTGTGCATATATGTCTATATGTATGTGTGGTATGTGTGTGTCTGTGTTGTGCATATATGTGTGTTATATGTGTGTATATATGTATGTATTGTGTGCCATGCATATATATTTGTATGTATGTGTTATATGTGTGTATATATGTGTTGTATATATACATGTGTATATATATGTGGTATGTGTGTGTAAATATGCATGTGTATGTGTGTGTTGTGCATATGTATGTGTATGTATGTGTGGTGTGATAATATTTATGTATATATGTGTGTGTTGTGCATATATATGTGTATGTATGTTTGGTATGTGTGTGTATGTGTGATGTTCCATACAGTGAATAGAAAACTGGATCCTATTCAATATTTACATTTAAAAATATTGTTTGACAATGTAAAATGGAACTGTTCAATGTTTTACATGATATGAATTATTACACTTCTGATGTATGCAAATATAATAGCTATTATCATTACTACTTTTTGCTTTGCATGAGGTCAAACCCAGGGCCTTGTGCATCATGGGCAACACCTACCACTGAGCTGAAACACAGCCTCCGTCCTGTGGTACCTTATGTGGCTGAAGCTTTATCATTGGAGGCCTAGGTTCCCTCAGTTTTATTTTGCTATTTTGAATACTATTTCAGTGGTTGACATTGCACACATGTATTTATGTACATATCTAAGTTTTTCTTCATGAAGCTTGGACGTGGTATTGCTTGGTGGAGAGGTATCAGCATGGCATTGGTTCCAGCACACACTGTTAATCAGCCTGGGTTTCTGCATTGTTAAACATGGGCTCAGGAGCAAGTCACCACCGAGAGCTCAGAACCAGGAAGTAAGTTTTCCTTGGTTTCTGATCTGAACATCTGCATTCATTACAGACTTCAGTGTGCAATGATGGCACCAATGCAAACCTTTAACCAAAGCTGAGCTAAGTTAGAATACTTCTGAGTCCCAATTAAGGGCGGTTAGCGTGAAATCTGCAGTGTGTGCGGTTTCATTTTCCTGTGGGTCTGCACTTCTAAAGTCTTGGTGTCAACAAGGAACAGATGGGCTCAGATGCAGGAAGATTCCGTCCTGGGGCAGCTAGTGACCGCTGTTTAGATGGACATCCAGTGTGGGCTGGCATTTGCGGTCACTCTCCACAGCCTTGCACTGGACTCGCTGATCTCTCTGATTCTGGCTTCGTTACTGTCTCTGCCTGCCATTCTATAGAAACACATCTGGAATTGAGACAACGAAGGTGAATTGATAAACGTTATTGTTGCTGAAATTTCTGTGATGTCCTGGGAGAACTGATAGTACTTGGGGCATCTTGTGAATGAGTGACAACACTCTGGGTCTTTGCTTTGTGGTCTCTTCAGTCCTAAAAGGAAAAGGAAGGCAGAACAAGGAACATGAGTGTCTGTTACCTGCTTCAGTGAGCGCTGTCTGCTGTCTGTTGGGAGAACAGCATGATGGGAGTAGAAGTGTGTGTGTGTGTGTGTGTGTGTGTGTGTGTGTGTGTGTGTATGTGTGTACGTGTATGTGTGTTTATGTGTGGTGTGTGTGTATATGTGTGTATGTGTGTGTACATGCGTGTGTGTGTACATGTGTGTGTATGTGTGTACGTGTATGTATGTTTATGTGTGGTGTGTGTGCATGTGTATATGTGTGTGTACATGTGTGTGAAAGCACTGGGTGTACAAGTGTGTGATGTGAGTGTACGTCTTTGTGTATGTCACTGTGTGAGAAAGACCATGTGTGTGAATTAGTTGAATCTGTGTGCATATGTATGAGTGTGTGACAGCATCATGTACATGAGTGTGCAACTGAATGTGGGGTGGGCTTTGGGGAGGTGAGAGACTGTTTAGATATGTGATTCTGAACAGCCATTCTGGCGAAATGCTTGTCTTTGAGGATCCACTTGAGATAGAAGCTGAAACACCAACAGAGGGCTGTACTGCCCTCCAACACTATGTGATCTATAAGGTACTTGTGTCTCTACAAACCACTCGTCATTATTGCTGTGGCTTCTCGGAAGATGCTGCCTATAAAACCCCCTTTCTGCCATTCCCGGCTTTCTCCTCAGGCACTGGCTGAGCACACAGGGCTGTCCCCATGCTTCAGCAGAGCCTCTGAAGTGCGTGTTCAGACCCATCCATCAGAGTCTTTCTCTCCACAGACCTTGCTGTGCTCACACGCCTCAGGGTGGCAGTCAGGTGCCTTGCCTTGTAGAACTTCTGTCCAGATATGGGATCGTAAGAGAAACAGTCTGGAAGAGTCTGTTTCTCGTACCGTTGCTGGGGAGATGATTAATGTGGGCATTTGGATGAAGTAAGGACATTGCTGTTGGATGGTGAATGGATGGGCTGGAGCCCAAGTTCTGCCTGAGTTGTCACAGCCTTACAGGGCTTCCATTTCCAAGCAAGGGTTGGTCTTGATATCGGCAGCATAAGCTAAGAGAAGCGCCTGAGGTTATGTAGAGGAGTCAAAGAAGGTGGTGCCTGTGTGGTCTGCACAGAGGCACGGCTTTCTACCCTGCTGCTTCTTGGCTTGGTCCATGGGAAAAGGAACAATTGTGGTATGTGGTCAAACTGTCCCCTTATCTCACATAGGTGAGCACGGGGCACCGAACTCCGTGCAGTGTCTGCTTCTAACTGTCCTGCTTTTGAGAGAGTGGTTCTGTTACTGATTAGTAATTTAAGATGCAATATTTGAGTTACATTTATGAGACATGGCAAGACTATGTATTGGTGCATTTTAATATATCTATTACAATGTATTCACAAGGCATTTCTGCATAGATAATAAGGAAATTAAAGATGCGGTGGACTGGAGAGAATGGTGCAGGAGTCCCAGGTCTCCCTTCGTCTAGACACCAACTGCCCTGCTGGAGTCTGTTCTGGACTCTGTATTTGCTCGAGGGCTGTGACTTCAGTGACTTCAGGGGAAGGTTTCGACAGTGAAGTGTGGTTAGTTTAGGATGATTCTAAATCTCGGCATAGGGGCATCCCCACCGATCCTGACAATTCTCAGTGGTAAAATATGATTGATATTATAGGAGATATATACCAAGATTGAGCAAGACCTCAGGTGTAGGGAAAAACCCTTGCTACAAATACTGGGCCCTGTGCTGAGATTAACATTTGCAGCTTCTGATCAGAAGGATGTGGACAAAGAAGTAGCAGTCATTGTCATTGTCATTGTCATTGTGCCTGCACCATCACGCCCTCCAACTGTGGTAAGACTCTTCTCTCCAGCTAAAATGACTTCTAGGGGTCTTCGAGGACCAGTACACATGCCCCCTTTGTTTTTCTGTTTTCCATTTTAAGATGCATCAAGGATGATGGCATATTCAAATCTAGTCTCATATGCAAAATGAGAATATGCCCACCCATGACCAAAGAAAGTTGTTCAGAAAACACGTAAGAAGATCTTAAATTTATACACTAGGCAGAGCCTTGACACAAAGCCAGCTTGCAACAGAAGAGAAGCACAAGAATTAACAGAAAATGGCCAACTCTGGGGTGGTGGGACAATCTGATTTCTGGAGTTATCCCAGTAGATTTTCATACATGCTTTTAACAAACAAACAATAATTACAAGACATTCAAAGGAACATTTCAGAGAAAAACAATCAATAGAAAAACTGACATTACCTGATAGTAGAGACACGTAGAAAGACTTAAGACAGGGACTTAAAGATTCTCACGGAACTCAAGGAAGATGTCAAGGAAGTCACGAAAACAATATACCAACAAAATAGAATATCACCAAAGAGAAACCTTATAAAAGTAACATAACAGAAATGGAAAACTTGCTATAGGGTCTCAATAGCAGGTGTGTGTGTGTGTGTGTGTGTGTGTGTGTGTGTGTGTGTGTGTGTATGAGAGAGAGAGAGAGAGAGAGAGAGAGAGAAACTGACCTCTGTTTATCCATCAATATTCCTGGTCCAACATGGTGTCTCGGAGGGAGAAAAGGTTCTGTATCTCCTAAACTAGTTTAATGAATGAACTCCATAGACTCAGCATCTTTCTCAACATCATCAAAACCAAAAACCAACAACCACCAAACCAAACCAAACCAAAAAAGAAAAAAACCCAAAACAACCAAACGGCAGAACCAGGAATTAAAACACCGCCACTCACAGCAGCATGGTGCTCATCATTACAGACCTGATGTGTAACTTCCTCTCTGCTCAGGTTCTGTCTTACTCCACAGAAACTGATGTCCAACTTTTGTGAAAGATCCACATGTTTCTTTGTGCGGCTGAGCAGAAGAAAGGCAATTAAGAAGGGCTTGGCTCATTTGCCACTCCATCACAGAACAGGCAGTGAGCCTTTCTCTGCGGTAGGAAGGCTACCTTGGTGGAGATTTAGCCCTGGAAGGGCTGTGATTTGTCTTGTGAACTTAAGAACTGGTTCCTGTTGCTCTCCCTCCAAAAGCTAATGCTTACTGTGTGCACTTCCAAGCCCACTATGAGTCACCAGTGGCTTTTGATGGTACCAGAGGCTGATCTGGGGACACCATCTGTCTCCCTGCTTGGTGTGTTCATATTCTGTTGGTTCTACAAACAGTATATAGCCAGTGCCAACTCTGCTTTCGGAGCCAGATCCTGTAACTTCATTAGAGGGAGGGCTGGGGTAGGACCTCAGTGCACAGCCCTGCCTTCTAGAGATGACTCCTGCAGGACAGTAGTCAGTCACCCTGCACTGGGCTGTTCCAGCATCCGGTGACTCACCAGTAGGTCTCTGGCAGCCATGGAACTGAACATGGTACACGATGGCTTGTGGCTTCCTTTTGGTTTAACCTCTTAAGAACTACTCAGAAGTGTGCTGGATGGGGGTTGGCTAGGGAGGCAGCTGATGAAAAGCCTCCTTACATGTTCCAATATCCTGGACACCCTTATCCACCTGCTACAGTGCCCATCTTCCTCTCCTGAGGTTTGAACTTGTTTGCGGTGAGGGCGGTAATGGTATAACCCCTAATCCAGGACCCGTGACCTCCATGCACCTTGACACTGCCATTGATTATGTTCTGAAGCACCAGATGCTCAATTGTTGTCCTCATCCCAGCTGCCCCCAGATGGTGGCTGATGGTGAGTCATGGTGGGTTTGAAAGTATTCACAACTATCATTGGCTTTGGTAAGAGAGACAGAATGAGCCAGATCTGAAATTCACAGGATAAAGCACGGCCTTCCAGAGCTAAGTCCCTCCAAAGGCATTCCTCCCACCTCAGTGCACAGCTTGCTGCTAACTTCTGCAGATCCTTTGTGTAAGGAGACTGTATTGCTGAGCCTGTTGTAGTTTCTATAGCAAGGACAGGAGCAGGCAGGAAGTGCGATGTGGTGTGGGCTCCTGCAAGAAGATCTATCCATGATGTTCGTTCCCCAGTTCCTGGGCTTTGCTGGTGACTCCTGTCTTGGACAACTAAACGTTGTTTTTCAAGCGAGAATTTCCCATGACAGCAAAAATGCAATCCTGCCTTTCAGTACTATAAAGTTGAGGGATTTAAATGGGACTTTCCACTTCTCACTGTCTCAAGCATACCGTAAGCATAACCTCCACAGATATGCTCACACACATGTGCAGGCACACATGTGCAGGTGCACATACACATAGGCCTCTGTACACAACACAGATGAAAACACATACAAACATGCATTCACACAGATGCATAAGCTTGTTGTTAATCCATGGAACTTTGCTTTTTAGTCTTGGCAGCCTTTTGCTCCCCTTGTGTTTTAGAGGTAAGCCACAGACGCTGACAGCAAAGAAGACTGGTGTCTTCTGCCCTGATCTAAGGCCATGGACGGATCCAGTTTTCACAGCTGTGTTTAACCTAGTGTCTAACCCCTAGTCTGAACCCTGGGAAGTTCCCTTCACAGGAGGTGGGACTCAGTGGTGTCTCAGCACCCTGATGCGATCACCTGACAGGAAAGTGGGCCTGTTCATGGACCGTGTCAATGTTTGTAACCAAACACCAAGTTAGAGTTACTGCTGAGTGAGGCAGATGTGCTGCAGACATGTTTGGAAGTAGAGGCACAGTGACATAACAGATGGAAGACCATCTGAGGACAGTCTCATGGGACAACACCTAGACAGAGGCAACACAAAGACACATGTTCTAAGCCCCCTCAGAGCCACCCCACTGAAGAGTGTTTTTTTTTAATGTTCATTCTTTTATTTTTTTCTTTTCTTTTTTTGTACATTTATTTCTTCAAGCTATATCTCAGTCATAGACCCCTCCCACTCCCCTTCCAGTCCTACCCTCCTACCCTCTTCCCCCTCACCCTCCTATCTGCTTTTTAAAAAAATTTAAAGCATATCTTTTCCCCCACAACATCTCCCCCTCTTAGTCCAATAAAATGCTTTTTTTCTCATAACAATAAATACAATACAAAACAATAAGAATAATTAGGCCACGATTATGAGAATTATAAGGTATAATATACATTCCCAATGTCTAGTCCATACATATTTGGCAATTGATATTAATAATTCTATTATCTATCTCAATGAGTTTAAAGTTCTATACCTAACTCAGTTTCCATCCTAACTTGCATTACCAACTTAAAAACATCTTCTTAGACCTAGAATATCTTTTTAATTCTTAAACAACTTAAAATTTAACTGTGAGACTGTAACTATCTAGTCTTCAACCACATCAGAGACCCAAGAGGGATAAATATATCTGAGTAAACAGGAAGTGCAGAGCCAGCAGCTTCCAAAACTAAGAAATGACAGACAACTGTCTGCCTGGACAGTCCCCAATTTCTCTCAATACATTAGGGCATCTATCTTCAGCCTTTTGGCCCAGTATCTCTGACAGACATTGATTGTAAAGCAGGAATTATGAAGGACTTGCCCACCCTGTCTTGGCAGAGCTAGGCTGTTGACTTACCTGCTTCCAAGTTTTGTCCTTTTTGCACAGCATTCTGTCTACAGTTGAAGCAAGGGATTTTTCTTGCCCAGTGACAAGCTTGCCACTAATGCAACCATCTCCAAATGGAGATTCTTACATGCTCATCATCTACTTGAAGTAGAATGGGGGTGCTGTCAGGAGCTGACATGTCTCAATATCAAAAAAACTTAAGTTAAGAAAACATCTTTGAATGTCATATTCTGCAGATCTCTTGAGGTTTTTGAAGACCACATATCTATTTCCACATATTTGGATAAGCAAATGTTGCTTGTCTCTTAGCAACTTGATTTCTGGTTAACTTAGAAAACCTCTGTGATACATTATGCTGGTACTTAATAAAATGACATGTTTGAATGACTGTTAGTTTGCTTTTCTTATGAAGAATTTTTTTTAATAATTTATTTTTTATTTCTTCAAGTTACATCTCAATCACAATCCCCTCCCTACTCCCCCCTCCAGTCCCACCCTTCCACCCTCCTCCCCCTCAGCCCCACCATCCTCTTTCCTTCTTTTTTTTTTTTTTAAAGAATTTTTTTTTATTCTGAGCAAGACACCTCACTTCTCTGGCCTCCGTGTTACCATATGTACAGTGAGGAATGGCCTAGACCGCACTTGTACACAATGATTGCTGTTATAACCTTAACCTTGTATGACATTTGTGTGACTTTGTTTTGTGTGGGTAATGGAAAAAGGTTAAAATGAATGGTAGGTCTCTAAAACCAAAGGAAAACTTCCTGTCCAGAAAATTTTAGGAAGGCCACCATGCCATTGAAATGGCCACCACTGTTGTCACAAGAATTGGCTATCACAGTGACACAATGCAAATTATACTAATCTGATTTATTAGTAAAAAAATTAAGTGTACTAAATACTAGTAGTTAAAGTAAGTTAGGGAGAAATTGACAATTCAATATGTTTGCTTTTCAGGAAGTATATCAATCTTAGGTAAATGTTGACTTAGGTGGTCATTCTATCTGAGCACTTACTCCTCAGCTTTGTGCACCTTTCAACCCTCTTGACTGCTGTGGATCCCAGGCCCTGCTACAGGGTCTAGCATTCAACATGGCAGCACCTGAGAGGGGCGGTGCCTGATGCCCAGTCAGGAGGTGTTGGCTGAAGTACTGCAGGCCAGTGTCTGGGACTGTGGTGCTCAGCTCTGGACTCTATCTCCAGACTATACTCCTGCTCCAAGGCTGTAGATATCGATGGGGTGTTCGGGAGTGAGGTAGTGGTACCAGAGGTGCAGAGATGGGGAGGGCTTTCTCTCCAGGATGCCATGACCTGGCCATCTATCTTAAAGTGTAAACAAAACTAAAAATATTTCAAGAATTCCTTCCCATATGTGAAGCAAGGTGAGGGAGAGTAGAGGTGCTGGCTGAGGAGGTTTCTGGGCAGAGCTTGGAATCAATCCCAGACCCCAGGCAGTCGCCCTACTTCCTGCCATGGCTTACTTCCTGGGTCATTCTCAAGTGTGGGAGCTTAGGGTGCTGCTGGGATGAGGGGAGGAGATTGGTTCAGCCTTGGGTTTGGGTCTGGTGACCTTTTGACCAGCTGAGTGACCACTAGAAATGGTTCCTATCTAGTGGTGGCCTATGAGCTTCTCCTTGCTCTGCTTAAGCCCTGGCCCTCTGTCCCCACTAGCATTGCCCTACAGGGAGGGTATTTGCACCTGACCCCCTTGAGTATTCAGCAAAATGGCTTTACCCTTTCTGCCACTGGGAAAAGACTCGGCTTCTTCTCGTATGTTCCTTGCACAGGGGATCAGGTAAGAGAGGAGACGTTTTCTTAGAGCACCTTCTCCACCCTTGGGTCTTTGTAACTTGTCTGGTCACTGGGTCTTGCCTTCAATGATGATGTACCTACCTAGAAGTTTCAGGGCAAAAGTCCTGCTTCCAGCAGCCCCAACAGGGTTGGGCTTCGTCAGCCGCCTCAACATGACAATGAAAGAACAAGAAGCTTAATGAATATGGCCACACTGAGAAGGGGAGTAGATGAAGGGTGGTCCAGTGACCCCAAATTCACCTTCAGGGTACTGACATGAGATTTTATCTAAATAGAGACAGAACCAAGGGAGGTGGACTGGGTAAGCACAGTGAGGTAACCCTGGCCAAGGTGTGGTCCTGTCTGTTGGTCTTTCACTGTCTCAACTCCTCCCAGTCCTTCAAGGTGGCCTGAAAGAGGGGACAAGGTGGATCTCAGGATATGATCATTTTTGCTTCAGGTGAGGCCTTCTCTGATGGATAATTACTAGTGGTGTTTCTGTGTGTGTGTACATGTGTCTGTGTGCATGTGTGTGTTTCCTGACAGGCTATGATCATCTGGGAATAAAAGGCAACCCAATAGGAAAGGTTAAAAATATCTCTGTGCTTTCACGCAAAGTAAAGGAGACTGGCAGAGGTGAGAGCAAGGCATAGATGTTGTCATCCTCCTCATTTCCTTGTGGGCCCCACAGAGGAGTCAATGCTTCTTAACAGAAGCATAAATCTAAGAACCTGTTTCAAAGGGACATGTAATTTTTCCCAGAACTGCTCTTTCACAAGCTAGTTCCCACAGTAAGCGCCCAAACGGGAACTCACTTTGCATGAAGGATACCAGGGAGCTCCTGGTTTGCACAACTCTGGAAAACATTCATCCCACTCCAAGAATCTGTGAGGAGCATGTTCCCCCAGGAACCAAAAATAGGTGCATGCAGGTAGATCTACGTGGTGGGACTTGGTGGGGCAGGGTGTGAGTGAGCTCTTCAACAGCACAAGGGTCTGGATGGGTAGAGGAATGGTCATTGTCCTTGGTCACTCCAGGGCTGATTCATATCGCAGCTCTTTACAATATAAAGATGGCGGAGGGTGGAGAGATGGCTCAGTGGTCAAGAGCATGGACTGTTCTTCCAGAGGATTTAATTTTGGTTCCCAGTGCCCACATGGCAGCTCACAACCATCTGTAACTCCAGTTCCAGGGGGTCTGACACCTCACACAGGCAACGTGCAGGCAAAACACCAATGCACATAAAATAAAGATAAGTCACACAATAGAAAGATGGCTTGGGCCCTTGTAAGACCTCATGGCTGCCACCTTGTCTCCTCACTTGGCACATGGGATTGGGGTTTCCTTCTGAGCTAAGGCTTCCTGCAAGGACAGGTGTGAGCTTCTGTTTCCTATTTGGTCCTATGGTCCTGGCCCTCCCTTGTTAGGGTGACATCAGCATAGAACACATGATGTGCACTCAGTTCTGGTTCTGGTCATTTCCATGTCGCTATCTGTTCTGTTCCCTGCCCTCCAGATTAGTGCCATGCTCTGCGACTTGTACTTTAGTGCAATTTGCTATGGATGCTTTGAAATGAGGGCTCAGAGCAAGAAACTGGGTCACCTCATCAGCAATGCACTGTGTTTGGGTTCCTGAAAAGCTGGGACAGCATGGAAAACAGCGGCTGTCTACTATAGGTGGTGGCTGACCTGCTCTAGAAAGTACTGAAACCATCAAGAGGTTTACCGAGACGGCCTGTAGTCCAGGCTAACCTTGAACTCCTGTGTGATAGAGGATGACCTCGATCTCTGATTGCCCCACCTCCACTTCCTGAATGCTTATTACAGGCACGCATCGCTGTATCTGGCTTTCTGTGGCACTTGGGATCTAACCCAGGGCTTTGTGCAAGCTAGGCAATTCCCAGCCCCCAATGGGACTATATTTTTAAGGCCTGACTGAGGCATTAGCGCTGATGCCCCTACTGGATGAGGTATGCAAAACTCCATGTTGTGGGTCTGTCATCTTCACAGGGTCCATTTCCCCTGGTGACAGTGCATGAGCAATGTGAGGCTGCATAGTTAGAGATGACACTTGTTCAGATGTCAAAAACCTTCTTAAGGCCAGACTTTGTGGTACAGCTTTGTCCATCAACTTCAAGCTACAGAGTGGAAATGGACTCTCATCCGCATGGTCCCAGCAATCCAGGCTGCAGAGTGGAGCTGAGTTCCGGCAGGGGATCTTCTCCAGCTCTCCAGAAAATCTGGCAGTTATCCATTTGTTCTCAAAGTGGCCAGCACCATCTTCCCTTCAGTCCTGTCCCCTGGTGGCACCTTGTCTAAGACTCTGTTTCTAAATGAAAGGTGGGCCTTGTCTTCAGAGGTACAACATTGCGTCATGTAAACCACATACAGCCAGAGAGAGGATGGGGTCAAGCTTGCTCTTCTACCTAGATCAGTGCACTACAAGACAGTACAAGGTCTGGGGCATGGAGAGTAGGAAGCACGATGAAGACTGGCCAGGATACTTGATACCTTGTCCAAGGAGAACAAGCAGGGCCAGAAGTGTTTGGGTTGAGGTTTCCCCAGAAGTCATAGTGAATTTGAGGATATGAGGGAGGAAAAGAAGGAAAAAGAGCTTGGAGAATGTGTTCTTAGGAACTATATCATGCAAAGTGGTCTTGTGGGCAACCCCCAGGGTTCCTGCAGAGATGGTGTCAGTGCTGCTAGTCTGTGAGAACGTGTGAGAAGCATGGCCCCTTAGATCCTATTCTTCCTGGGTGGGGAAGAAGAGTGGACGAGGAGTTCAAGGCATTTCATAGCAATGCATCGACTTCTCAGTTGTGGGACCAAGCATTCATTCAACAAACATTTGTTGAAAAAAAAACAATAACTTTCAAAACATAAAAATAAAAATTAGAAGATGAAGTAGTAGTGTATCCCAGTAGTCTCAGAAGGTGGAGGTGGGAGAATAAGGGGTTCAAAGACATCCTTTACTCTATAGCAAGTTTGAGACCATTCTGGGCTTTATAACACCCTGTCTAAAGAAAGCAACAGCAAAACCAAAACAAGAGTCAGTAACATAGTTCATTAGGGTGTACACAAATGTATTCTGACAATGGAGCCATTTTAAAAGGAAGGCTGACCTTCCACTTCCTGCAGGACATACTTCTGCCATTAGTGACTTCCAGAGGTATGAGAAGACATCGACCTTGAGTGAATTAGTAAAACAGCTATCAACAACAGCAGTAATAACAACAAAAACAACACATTACTAAGAGGATGTCAGAGCAGGTAAGCCCCTTCCTCAGGTTCCTAAGGGGAAGGTAAACAGGAGAGCACCTTCTGTTCATAAAGGGCTGCATGTCTTCTCATCACACCTTAGGTACGAACTTATGGTCAGCTATTATCTACCCATGAAATGGATGACTTACAATTTTGAAAGCAGTTCACTTGATGTCTCTGTCAGATGTGAGTGCTGAGTGGCCATATTTCTTTGTGGTCTGTTCTCTGGCAGCTCTGTGCCTCTGTGGAGCCGGCTGCCCTCTCAGCAAGAGTTCTTCACATTTCCCTTGCTTCTTTTTTCTCTCCCAAGTTCTTGAGAGTCGATCAAGACAAGGACAGAGACTGCAGCCTAGACTGCCCAAGCACCTCTCAGAAGCCGCTCTGTGCCTCGGATGGAAGGACCTTCCTGTCCCGCTGTGAGTTCCAGCGAGCCAAGTGCAAAGACCCACAGTTAGAGATCGCTCACCGTGGGAACTGCAAAGGTGAGTGGTGGTGGCCATGCGTGGAAGAGAGCGCCGTGTGGAGAGGAAGTAGAGATTTTACTAAGAGAGCGCTGTGTGGAGAAGAAGTGGAGATTTTACTTCCACACTTAACCACTTGAAAGTTTCTAAATTGGTAATTATATCTCAGAGAATTTATGAATTTTAAAGCAATAATTTTTCGAGAGGGTGTTTCAGGTAGCCCTGGTTAGCCTGGAACCTACCATGTAGCAAAGGCTGACCCTGAGCTTCTGATCTTTGTACTCCCACTTCCACAGTCCTGGGATTGAAGATGGGTACAACCACACCTAGTTTATAGTGTGCTGGGGGCTGGACCCAGGGCCTCTTGCTTGCTGGCCAAGGGACTCTACCAACTGAACCATCTCCAGCTGCAAAGCGGTCATTTTTACAAATTGTCTGATGCTCCCAAAGTGTTTCATGTTGTCGTAAAACAGATTTATCACAAGCGCTTCAGGCTTTTTGTTTGTTTGTTTTTCCCTCCATGGGCTCTAAAGTTATTATCAGCTCTTTCTTTCTTTTTTCCCCAGTGAGTGAGGTCAGTTTGGTGTGGACTTGACCCTTGGACTCCTCGGTCTTCTGATTAGCAGCTAGGTTGAGTTGAAGCTTAGAGCAAGCCCGGAAAAGCTTTCA
The DNA here is from genome assembly GCA_907164525.1 of Lophiomys imhausi. Classification (NCBI taxonomy): domain Eukaryota; kingdom Metazoa; phylum Chordata; class Mammalia; order Rodentia; family Muridae; genus Lophiomys; species Lophiomys imhausi. Next base: position 1,297,876 of record CAJQZJ010031983.1, on the reverse strand, counting down.
ACAGTAATGAAGGGTTCAGCTTAAGCGGCAAGCACACAGTACTTTCAAAGGGGATTTACTTTCTCTGAATCTCTGGGAACCAAGACCACACAGACTAAAATGGGCCTGAGAAGATGTGTGTTGATGAGCCATTAACCCCGACAATCCTCCTGTCTAAACAGCCCAACCACATCAACCACCACCAGGGCCATGCCTCTGCCTGAAATTAACCAAGTTGCCAAGTTGTTTACTCTTTCTGTCAAATTGCACAGTTCTGCTAGGAAGACCTGAGTCATTGTTACAGGTAATCCAGATTGTCCTTTAGCTCAGGGGGCTCTCCCACTGACAAGATCACATCTCTTCTAGCCCAGGCGTGGTAGGGCACACCTTCAATTCCAACCCTTGGGAAGCTGAGGTAGGAGAACCCTGAGTTCAAGGCCTTCCCCGGGCTATTAGTAAGACCCTGCCTCAAGATAACATGAAAAGTGCAAAGAGAGTTGGGAGGAGGTAGCGCAATGGTAGCATGATTGCCTAGAATGAGTGAAGCCCCAAGGTTAGAACCAGGGACTAAGGCTAGTCATGGTGGTCATGCCTATAATCTTAGTTCTTGTAAGGGTGAGTCTAGGAGAGCTTTGAGTTCAAGGCAGATATGGTTGCATTGTGAGACCCCGTCTCATCAAAACAAAAACAACCCAATACCACAACAAAAATACTCAGTACTGCAAAAACAAAATAATCCAAGTAGTAATCATCTGCCTTTCTTAGTGGACATTTAAGATAAATGCCATTTGCAAATGGCATTCTTCGTTCGCCCCTAAACACCCATTCCTGATTATTGAAAACAAAACAAAACTGAATAATATGTTGTTCATTAGCTGTCACCACCTGACACTGTATACTCCATGAATCATATGTTGTTCGTTAGCTG
>CAJQZJ010031983.1:1279610-1296959 GCA_907164525.1 Lophiomys imhausi | reverse complement strand
ATATGTTGTTCGTTAGCTGTCACCCACCTGACACTGTATACTCCATGTTAGTGTTACATTGTCCTATTTCCTTTTGTCTCTGCGTGTTTAATTTCCTCAGGGGAAACACGAATGGGAAAAATCTAATTTTTACTTATTTTGGAGCATATTTGCAGTGCACACACACACACACTCAGCACATTCAGGTGGACAGTGGGTGGCTCTGCTCTTCTGCGGTTCATTCAACATTAGGTCTTGACATTTGCTCAGGGTTTTTTGGTTTTTTTTTTTACTTTGGTGAGTTGCAGCTTCCTTCTCCCTGGAAGACAAGACTCCTTGAACAGTGCTCTGTGGACTCATAAATGTCCCATTCTGCTCCACACTGCAGTCCCTTAAGAATGAAGTGGTATCCCAATGACACTACAGGAGTCGTAGCACTTTGTAGGTTGAGAGAGAGAGCAGCCTCTTCTCTGGTCTCACACTGTATTTTCAGTTGAATTCAGTTATGGATGCTACCCAGCCTGTCCCCAGACCTTCTTCTGAAGTGGTTGGGTCCCCTGATGGCATGATACCTCACATAGCACCAAGAAGAGGTGCAGTGCTCCATGCTTGTGGGCTGAGTTGTACTTAGGTTGTATCCCTTGGTGCCATGTCTCAATCTGGACCCCAAATAGAACTCCATCTCCCAAAGCCCCAACACTAGGCATCACTGGCTTTCCATTGAGCAGTGAATGAGTCTGTTTATTATAGAGATCAAATGGCTCCACTCTTGCAATTTCAACCACAGACCACTCTCCCCAGCTTTCTTACCAGTCTGAATAGACAGTGTGGCTGAAACAGTGTCCTTGGGCTTAATGAACTCCCAACAGGCATGGTATGAGAGGCTGTGGGCAGTTGGTCTGATAGCAGTCCACACTGGGCTCCATGTTCTTCTCTCACTGATGTCTGAGCTGCGAGGGCTGAACATACATTTAAGGAAGATTTAGATGTAATTTTGTGTCTTGTCTGTTGCTATCTCTGGTATATTTACAGAAGGGAAGGGGGACAAATTGAAAACGTTAAAAAATACCAGGATGTAGTCATGACAGAAGCTTCTAACAGCAAGTGCCCAGGAGGTCTTGGCTCTCAAAAGCAAGCCTTGTAGGAAGTGGTGATAGTTACGTGGCTCCACAGAGCCTGGTGTGGTGGTGGTCACGTGGCTCCACAGAGCCTGGTGTGGTGGTGGTCACGTGGCTCCACAGAGCCTGGTGTGGTGGTGGTCACATGGCTCCACAGAGCCTGGTGTGGTGGAGGTCACGTGGCTCCACAGAGCCTGGCATCTTTTGTTCCTGCTTCCTGCCACACTCTCTTGGATGACCCCACTGGGCATCCTGCTGATGGACCACAAGGAAGTGGTCAGACTGAACAGCTGCTGCTGCAATGGTTGCTGAGGACCAGTGAAGGTATGAGAAGTGTGATTAGGAGCCAGGGACTTCACGGTCTCAAGGGTGACAAAATGACAGTGTGAGGTGTCTCCCCAGCGCTTGGACTTCACTGTTGCAATTTGATTTCTTCGTGACAGGAGTCAGCTTGAAGTGGGCAGAGGTGTTCTTTCATGGTGTCCCGGGTCATTGCTCTCTGCAGGTAGCCTCCCGTTCCTGGATAATTTTCTCAATGGAGTTCTCATCCCTTCATGGGACAAATTTTATATCATAAACCTGGAACCTCTGCAAACACAATGGGGAGAAACAGTCAAATGTGACACCTCTCCAAAGCAAGGGTAACTTAAAAAGAAAGGATTACAATAAAAACGCCACAGACTCCAAAAGCTTTCTGAGTTGGGCTTATGGTGAATGACTTTTATCTGCTGTGGTATACCTTCGCTTAGGACCTGTCTCATGGTGAGAGTAAGGAATTAACACAGGTGATGGGATCGTTGCCTAGGACGCCTTCCACCACCAGGCATTGCTTATCTGGTCCCTTAATTCCAATGAGTAACATCTCCTGCCCTGCATATCAGCTTTGGGAGAGGTGGCTTAGGGAATGGACCCCATGCCATGAGACCCAGACACAGAATTAGGTCATGACACAATTGACAATTGTCCCCCTTTTGCAAAGACTACATATGCTGTGAGCTCCACAAGACCCATGTGAGCCCTAATCTCCCAAGCTAGACAAAGAGGCATGAAATCAAATTTTTCCTTCTTGCCCTTCAATAAGTACAGTGTCCACCCAGCCTTTCCCTACACTCTGCTGGTGTGGAAGCAGGCCCACATTGTAGAGCATCCAGCTACAGCTGGCATCTGTATTTTGAGGCCATTTTTACATATTTTGTGGGTGACAGATTTGTGGACGTGTCTGTTTTGCATGTGCTGGTTTGGAAACAACAATTAAAATATTTTATTCCACATTTAATTAAATGAGATTAAATGTTGTACGTGTCCCATGTCAGGATTTGACACTGACCCTAACTGGAATTGTAGCGGTTTAAGACTGATGGATTTTTCTCGTGTTTTCATAGAAATTTGTGGAGTTTGTGTTTTCAGAATTCAGCAAACATATTAATATTTTTCTTTTGATCTGGGACCAGTGTGGCTGCTTTTCTTTTCAACAAAAATCTCTGGAACTGATTGTCTTTCTAAAGGAAAGAAAAGAAAAGAAGAAAAGAAAGGAAAAGGTCACATGCCAGGAAGCCTTGGACTTATTTTGAGATTTCTGGGAACAAGACTATAATAGATTTCTGAAATCAGCTCCCTTGAAGGTCCCTAGACCAAGAGCATGAAGTGGATCATGTGGAGAGGCACACAAGTTTAGCTGTCAGCCTGTCCTGTGCCCACCACCCATCAATACAGGGATCCCCGACATAGACATAGGAACGATATAAACACTGGCCCCTGGGAAGACCTGCGGTGCCTGAACTCACAGAGTGGTCCCATTACCCCAGAACAGGAATAAACAGTTGTCCTCACTATGAGGGTGCAGAGTTCTCACCAGGACAGGAACGTCACAGTGCCCTCAGCATTATCTGACAGAGATTAAAAACTGACTCCACCCAAGCTCAACTAGCTCTCCAGCTGTTTGAGACCCTCAAGCTGAAGGACCCAGAGCTAGGGAGGTCCAGGAGTCAGGATCCTTCCATAGTGGAGTGGAGAACACATCTGACTCCTGCCTCCAGGACAAACATTAAAGGCACATGAACCCTGGGAGTTTTTCCCATCTGAAGTGTTCTTCTTTCAAAAATACTTCTAATGATGGGCAACCAGCAAACTAGAGACTGGTCACAAGCTCCAACATCCCCCCTTCTTCTGAACACAGTCACCATCCCACCTTTGAAGACAACCCTGTGTCGGGGTAAAGAAACACCGAGGCAGGCTGGGAAGCATGTAGCCTTATGCAGGGCTGTGTTGACCCATGGGAATACGAGGATGGTTCTGCTGGCTGCTGCAGTGAGGGCTGGACCCACCTGCCTTCCACCGATGGAAAAAAAGGCTGTCCATGAGAGCTCTGTGGCAGGGTGAGGGCACATGCGTTCACACATGTGCAGGTGTGAGTATGCACAAGTACACATGTGAGCATGCAGGTGTGAGCGTGTGTGCAGGGTGTGCGCAGTATGAAGGTGAGGGTGTGCTCAGCTTTGCTCCTGAGGGTGCCTGAGTGTCTGTGGCTCTCCTCCATCCAGCAGCTCTTTGTTCCATGGGACAGTCCTCCGAGGCGGAGGCAGCAGCCCTATCTTGGGATTCCCTAGCCCTGCCTGCTTGTCTCTTGCTGCAGCCCTGCCCACACCACTCTCAGCTTCCGTTGCTCTGTGTCCTCATAGACTTGAGAAGTCACCACAGGGCCTTCATCCCTTTTCCCAGCCAAGCCATGGTCAGGAACACAAGCAAATGCTGTGGAACATTGAGTTGGAAAGAGCCCTTCCTGTTTGGTCAGCTGTGATCTCAGGGCGCAGCTTCCCCAGGGAAGGAACCCTTGTGCTCAGCTAGGCTCTCCCTCTGGAGGGTCGACAGTCAACCTTCACCATAAAGAACCTGGTGACAGCATTCACTGCGATGTGCTGGGAGTGATGTGGGCTAGAGACCCCTTGTTTACACGAAACCGCCTCTCGCTTTAACACATGGTGAGCACACTTACCTTCATCTCCCTTGACAATGCCGATTGTATGCCTTCACTTCCTATTTGTATTCTTTGTGTACCTTATGAATTTAGGATGGAAATACTTGTCTCTGCTCCTCTAGTTCTATAATCACGTTTGTTTTTCCATTGTCACTTGAAGTTAAAAGGACCTACTGTTCTGCTATTATCAGCACAAGGACAGGCCGTTTTAGCTGCTTGCTGCTTGAGGCAGCAGTGATCTGCTCGGAGAGGGTACCCTGATTGGCCTTCGGTGCCCACCACAGCACCCCGCTGTATGGATGGGCACTGGGCTTTCCAGCTGAGGGTCACTGCAGTATTGTCTTTTTTTTTTTTTTCCAGAATCTGACCTTCAATTACATGTGCGTGAAGTACAAGTATTACAGCTTTGAAACACAGTATCTGCCCTTATTTGAGGCAATGAACATCAAAGGCAGGGCTCTCCTAGTCTGTCATTTCTGTGGCCACTCCACGGAGCCACAGGGAACAGCGGTGAACCCTGCTCCTGACCCTAGAAAGTTCACAGGGCCCTCACAGTCACCATGACGACCAACTGGCCTGTAGACTCAGACCTGTGTCCCTGTCTGCCACACAATTCCAAGTTTGGTCTGCCTTCTCTTTCCCATGCTAGAAGGTGCTGAGACATTTACCCACCGCCAAGAGGAGCTGGCTCTGTACAAGATAAATGTTAGAGGCCATCCTGGTTGGCTTGGTCAATTTGACATGAGCTAGAATTATCTGGGAAGAGGAACCTTAGCTGAGAAAATGCCTCCAATCAGACTTCCTGTAGGCAAGTCTGTGGGGCATTTTCTTGATTGATAATTCCTATGGGAGGGCCCAACCCATTGTGGGTTGTGCTAGGCTGGGCTGGTGGTCCTGGGTTCTATACGAAAGCAGGCTGAGCAAGCCATGGGAGCAAGCCAGTGAGCAGCACCCCTCCATGGCCTCTGCTTGAGCGAGTTCTGCCCTGGCTTCCCCCAATGTTGGACACTGACACGGAAGTCACAGAAGCCAGATAAACCCTGTGCTCTCCAAGTCACTCTTGCTCATGGCATTTGCCACAGTGATAGAAAGCAAGCCAAGGCAGAGGCACTATCTGAGCCTTGGCATGCAAGATCTCAGCATGGGGCGGAGGTGAGCAGGGCCCTGGGAATGTTGGTCTCCGCATGCTCCTGCTGAACAGGGATCCCTGAAGGAGGTGCCCACCGTGCCCAGAGACCACGAGCTGTCTCTTCACACAGGATTTCTGGAAGTGTCCCCTGTCTGCTCCTCTACAACTCTTCCTCACTAAGATTCCTTGAATAGAACACATTTGGCAAATCCATCTCTTCCAACGGCTGTTTGATTTTATTTTGAGTGGTTTCATAGAGATGGGAAATTGTTTTCTTCATATTAAAAAAACACACCAGAAATAATCTTAGCAAACCACTGCTCACTGCTTCTTCATAGCAAGCACCTACTGTTTCTGGGTTAATATAAATTTATACACAAACAATTCTCTTACCCCACTGGGATCTATTTTAATCTTCAGTTGAGATTGGAAAAAAGTTGTTTCCAAAATGTATTATTATTAATCAACAATTTATCAAAAACTTCTGTTTGGATATTGTTAGTGGCACCTTGCTGTTTTATTTGTAAAGTCTTGGCTCTTTCAGGTCAAATCAAAAGATCTCCAAAATATCTAATTAAATTTGCATCAAAGATATTTTCTCTGTTGTAGTAAAAATATATTATATACAATTAGATGATTAAATTATTAATAAATTTATTTAATTAGAATTTTCTTATGTGTATGTACCTGTGTGAATGTATTTGTGTATGTGTGGTGTCTGAGTATATACCGTGTGTGTGTGTGTGTGTGTATGTGTGTGGTATCTGTCTGAGTATATACCATGTGTGTGTCTGTGTGTGTGTTATCTGTCTGAGTATATGCCATGTGTGTGTCTATGTGTGTGTGTGTCTGTGTGTGTGTGTGTGTGTGTGTGTGTGTGTGTACCAACAGAAGCCAGGAGGCAGTGTTGGAGTTACGCATGGTCATGAGCTGCCCAACGTGGGTGTTGGGAACTGATCTTGAGCTAGTAGTCTTAACTGCTGAGCTATCTCTCCAGCCCTAGTGAGAATATAAAAATTGTAATTTCTAGTTAAATTGAGTTTTCCTGTGACATAGAAACTAACCATAGCGTTAAAAGTTCCAAGAGTCATGTCCGCTAAGGTGACTATCGCAGTTTAAAAGAAGTGAAGAGATAAACATTGGCAGATGTACAGGTGGAGCATTGTAACCCGTGCTTTGTCAATGGGATGTGAAGCAGTTCAGCCAGTGTAGAAACCCACCAGCAGCTCTCCCACTAGTGACAAACTCACTTGTGACACAAAAATTCTACCCCTACGTTTAAACCCAGAGGACGTGAAAGCAGGCTCTCAGAGCTGACCTGCAACTATCCAGTGTGGCTTGTACCTGGCGGTCAAAAGATGGGATCAGCCAGTGTCTGTCAGTGGATGGTGGGAGACCCAATCAGAAACACTGGTGCCTGGCCTATGCTGCAGCTGGGGTGTGCTGTGAGACAGTACGGGCGTGTGGTTCTCCACACGAAACGTCCACAATAGGCAGAGTCACAGATGTAGGGAGGGGCTGGGGCAGAGGGTGTCTGTGTACTGGACACGGGATTCTGACAGCAATGTCCTGGAGCTGGACGGAGTGGAGACAGCAGATTGCTGTGGTCACCCAGCACCAGGAATGCCGTGAATGCCACTGACCTGAAGTGGAAAATGGCTAACGGGGGAGTTTTTATGTTCCGTTCAGTGGTACCACAGTAATGTTACTTTTGCTTAAGGTTTGAGGATTTAATATTCAACCAGAAATGAAAGGCCCAGAGTAAACTGTCTTAGCAAGGCCCCTGAAGAGGAGAGCTGTTTATTTTCTAAAGTATCTAGAGGAAAAAGAATAAAAGCAGCAATATAAATTTAACACAAGTAACCAGAAACTCTGCTAAAAGAATATTTCTACTCTATTCTTTCAAAATTGGCTGAAAATCTAGGTTTGGAAAAGATAATGCTCAAGGTGTGTAAGCTTTTGATTTATTTGGTTTGTGTAGCTGTGTACATCAGGGTCATAGTAGTTTAGAGTCAGAGCGAGAACACAAGGAGGTGCTGCCATTTTGGGGTGCAGATCCCCCACAGGTCCTGCCTCTGGAGGGTGTATCTCCCCGGTGGAGACCTTGAACAGACTTGAAAGCAAATGTCTGGAATGAGGCATGGCAGGCAGGTAGCTTGGCCATCAGGGGAAGATAGTCATCTGACACTTGGATTTTACATGTTATTGTCACTGTCTCCTATGGTGAACTAGCCTGGGGCATGCCAGCCGTGAACTTGGAATGAGCATCCCATTACACAGGGTTAAGTTTGACAATGGCCTGAACAGGGGTGAGGGCTTGAACAGGATGACATGACGTATTTAAAGAAGCTCAAGTCAAGGATGAAAAATTTTTAAGAAATTATACTCTTCTGAAATGTTCTATGATGGCCCAAATATTAGGAATAACTTATGGTTCTATCTTTCCCTAGCTGAGGCCCTGCAAGCTGAAGGTTATTTTATATAATTTTTCCTTTTGGATTGCCACAGGTTATTCTAAGAGAGAGAGAGAGAGAGAGAGAGAGAGAGAGAGAGAGAGAGAGAGAGAGAGAGAGAGAGAGAAGAGAGAAGAGGGAGAGAGAGAAGAGATGAGAGGGAGAGAGAGAAAAGAGAGGAGAGGGAGAGAGAGAAGAGAGGGAGAGAGAGAGAGAGAGAGAGGGTAAACCAGCAAATTTGTGACTTCTGTTCAGTGAACACTGACTTCATTGAAACAATGTGTAAGTGCAAAGCAATGGCTCACTCAGTAAAGTGATGGGTACCTCAGAATCATGAAGACCTAAGTTCAATTCCCAGTACCCTCTGCCACACACACACACACACAAAGCTGGAAATAGCATATGCTTGTAATCCTCACTTTGGGGAGGTAGAGACAGGAGAATCTCCGGGATTTGCTGGCCAGCCAGCCTGGCCAAATGGGTAGCTCCAGGTTCAGTGAGAAACCCTGTTCTAAAGATAGGGAGCTATGCACATGAACATACACATGAACAGGTGTCCCCCCAAACTTTCTCTTTCTCTCTCTGTCTCTCTCACACAATGCACACACAATTTCAAACTTAAACTACATACTAGGTGCTAGATGTCAGGCTGGAGGCCAAGAGGGCAGAGGCTGGAGCAGGTTGAGGATGCCTCTCAGACACAGGTCTATGGCCACTGTACACTGTGTCTGATGTGCCAATGACACAAGAGAGGCCCCGAGAAAGTCTGGAAGACCTTCAGCAAACTTTGTCCCCAGAGCTGCTGTGCTAAAGGTGATACACCTGGTCAGTACCCACAATGACAATACAGGTTGTGGCTCCCGGGTGTAACTGTGGAGAGAAGAAAAATGGACAGTTTAGAGCGGGGTGTCTCTGGGAGGTGAGAGGCTTCAGTGCTCTCAATCTGGGCACTGATTCCTTCAACTGTGAGACAGGAATGTTGGCGACTGATCTCTCTCCAGGACTTAATTCAGTGTGGTGATACGATGGTCAAACTGAAGAAGGCTGGGGCTCGCTCTGCTGTCCCAGAACATGGCGCCCAGGGTGGCAAACCTCACAATGCTTTCATGTCTATGTCCCTTAGGACTTGGTATCCTCTCTGTAGCATCACAAGACAGGTCACAGGTAGTGTTGGACCCACACCCAAAGCCTCCTTGCTGGCATCTGAAATGAACCAGGAACTCACCCTTGATTCTCAGACACCTGCAAGGTCTTGTCTGGTCAACAGAAGAGAAGAAAACATTTCTTCTCTCTCTGTGAGGACTTAACTCATTGATCCTCTTGTGTTCACATGTGCAGATACATTTTTCCCTAGAGGGAAATCAAATATACTTTACAATTTTAAAATTATGTTACTTTATATTTATTTACACATCTATCTATCATCCATCTATTTGTGAGCCACCATGTGGTTGCTGGGGATTGAACTCAGGACCTCTGGAAGAGCAGCCAGTGCTCTTAACCTCTGAGCTATCTCTCCAGCCCTCATCTATTTGTGTGTGTGTGTGTGTGTGTGTGTGTGTGTGTGACATGATGTGTGTGTCACATACTACAGTACATAAGTGGAGGTCAGAGGACAACTTGTAAAAGTTGATTTTTTTTTTCCTTCCTTCTACCAGGTGGGTCCTGGGAATTGAACTTGGGCTGACAAATTTGTTGACATACGCTGTTGCCCACTAAACCTTCTCGCTGGTCCTAAGTGCACTTTTTGTATTCATGTGGGGGATTGAACCCAGGACCCTTGCCCAGCCTGCTTGGTTGTTTTTGAACTTTCCTGTTTTTACCAGTCACCAAGTCCCTGAAGTTCTCAATACTTCATATCACTAAATACATCACTGAGACAGCCTCGTTTTTCACATGGGCCGTGAGGTGCTTAGCTTTTTATCATCATGTTTACTGACGGTTTAACAAGGACTTTGAGATCCTAGAGACCAAGATGCAGAGGAAGTAGGCGAGTCTTGAGTCACTTCAAAAGTGGCCTCAGCTCCACCAGGTGCTGGTCTACTGTGGAATATCAGGCCCCACTCTGTGAGGGGTCCAGCGCCTGCGTCTACGTTAGTTTCTCCTAATTTGAGTTGAACTGTGTCGTCTGGGCTCCCATCTGCACCTGGATGCGTCCTGAGTCCCTGACACACAGCCTGTCTGTTGTTTTTAGGAATCCACACTTACATGTTTCCCACAGACACACTCGGGGAGTATTCCCAGCCTCCATTTTCCTTTATCCAGCACCAGGAATGAGCCACACTCTTCCCAGCTCTTGTGGGAAGAGAGGGAGGTACCTGCTGTGCCAGGCAGCCCCTTTCAACCCAAGGGTCTACCTCCTCAACAGCTTTTGCTTGTCTCTTAGAATGTCATCTGTTGTCTTCCCCTCCCGCCCTGTAACTGCTCTGTTGTGATCTTCCCACAGATGTGTCCAGGTGTGTGGCTGAGAGGAAGTACACTCAGGAGCAGGCCCGGAAGGAGTTCCAGCAAGTGTTCATCCCAGAATGCAATGATGACGGCACCTACAGTCAGGTGATTATGCTGCTGGGAGGGTCTAAGCCTGGGACGCTGGGCTTGAGGCCCAGGGATAGAGGCGGAAGGGAAGGAGCCAGAGATGCTGAGTGGGAAACAGCCATCTTGTTTCTGAGACTTCAGCCTCAGGAGTCTCACAGTGTAACTACGTATGTGAGGGAAGGTGCTGGACCCCAGCTGGCACAGGTGTCTCCACCACAGCTGTGGTGTATGAGTCCTTTGTGCTGCATGCATATGGCATGAGGAAGTTTTTCTCAGAAAGGCCCATTAACCCTGGTCAACTGGCTGAGCCCTGGGCTTGATGGTAGCATAGCTTGAGCCTCGTGACCCAGCCATCCCACCGAGTCCACAGTGGAATGCTGCCACATCAAGTCATGGCTTGCCTCTGGTCAGGTTGTTGGCCAAACTCTGTCAAAAATACCTTGGTTCTAATTTGAGAGAGTCAGTGCTGTTATTGAGAGCATAGCTATATACTGTGCCACCAGGGTAGTAGGATCTGGGTGGAGGGACAGGAAAAACTTTCTGCTATCAACACCGGCGGTCTCATGGGAAGTATGAGTCTGCGTGTCTCAGCATAGTCAGGTGACATTTGGGAGATGAGGGGAGAGAGGATGGCATGGGGGTGGGGGCTGGTGCTGCTGGGTGTCCCCTAGGCTGTGGTCACCTGAAGGTCAGACAGAGGACCCTAGGGGAGCTGAGAAGGTGATGTGGAGGTGCAACGTCCCTGCCAGACACTTATCTCCTTTCTCTGAGTCAGCCATGGGCACACTGAGAGATGTTGGGGAGTAGCTTCCCCATGTATGATGGGAAGGATCGAGGCTCTCCGCAGCAGGGCCCAGCCCTCACTGCCTTGCAGCAAAGTGTATTGGTCCCCTTTTTTCCACACATCTGTGGTGAAGCTCAGCATCCGACTTACTGAGCAGCCAAATGCAGCTCTGAGAGTCGAAGCTATCCCAAGGCCTCTGAGGTGACTCTGCAGGAGAGCTGTCTGTGGTTGCCTCACCTTCCTGTCCTTCCTCTGCAGGTCCAGTGTCACAGCTACACGGGATACTGTTGGTGTGTTACACCTAATGGGAGGCCCATAAGTGGCACCGCTGTGGCCCACAAGACACCCAGGTGCCCTGGTAGGTCTGACTAACCTGGCTCCACAGAATTTACTTTTGTTTCACTTGGTCATCTTATTCATATTTACTCACAAATCAAAAGGACATTTAGAGAGAGGGGGTGGGATGAGCTCACTGGACACATCACTCCACATAGACCTGAAGTAAAAAGCAAAGGCTTTTGTGTACAAGCTGTGGCAGGGGATGGCTAACCCTAGGGACATGTTGGGCTTGAATCATTTGAAAATAGAACCACAGAGGCCCTAGGCACCAGCTTGAATGACCCATTGTTTTCTTTGGCCAAAGAAAGCAAAAGGTCTTGCTTTTATATATTTGGGTTTTCAAAGAGAAAGTGGATCATTTCCTACAGTTCAGTTTCCAGACGTTTATGTGTGATGTGTAATAACTCAGACAGGAGCTTCATGTTCTGAAAGTAACAAGGCTGGCAGACTCGCAGTCTATAAAATTGTCCCTTTTCCATTAATATTTTACCAAAAAAGGTTACACATGATTCAGATAGTTTTTATGTGAAAATGGTCTCCAACCCGGACCTTACTAACTTGCTGGGGAGACTGTCTGAAGCTGAATGATCTTGTCATCAAAGTTTCTGGGCTTTAATATGAAAATAGGCAAACCTACCATAAGACACGCATTTCCACACGTCTGTCACTTAATGGTTGAAATGTTAGTGTCTGGAGTTAACTGGGAGACTTATTTTTATAAAGGGTCAGGCACTGTCGGTTGAGGCGGAGGAACTGGTACTGGTCAGACAGAATTCATTTGCTGTGGCCTCCGTGGTGCCATGGGGCAAATCCTGCATTTCAGTAACTGTTCATCTCTGAGAGCCACGTGATGTGTGTCATGTACAATGGAAATACATTTGTTTTATTTCAGAATTGTTTTGCCATTGAAACCTACAGAGTGCAATTTTTTTTCATGAGCTAATGTTTACATTGAATAGTTTCTGTGCAAAGTTGTGGAGGAAGAGGCAGGAAGGAGAGAGGGACAGTGTCATGTGGGCCTTGGTGTGAGTCCCATCACATGGAGCTCCGTTTTCATCCGAGTGGCAGTGCTTTGCACGGAACCTGCTCTCCCAGAAGAATGCAGAGGGCATGACAACTCCCATGGTCAGAGAAGTCTGAGTTCTGTGTTAAGGAGCTTCCTCAGAGCTGTGTGTAGGATTGTTGTTGGGGTGCTGTGCATAAGATTGTTGAGGTGCTGCACACACACTGCTGGAACACCCTTGACTGTACCAGCTTTCCTACCAGGTGTCAGCACTGTGTGGCTGCATGCAAACTCTAAATTTTAATTGCATTGACATTACAGATGGGAGGATATTCTGGCCCTTTGCTTAAAAATCTAAGGCGTGTAGTGCTTGGGTACGAAGCAAAGGGATATGATGAAAGATTAAGCCCGGTGTGGTAGCCTCCACCTGTACCCCTACACTCTGGAGGCAGAGGCAGGAAGGTGGAGGGTTCTAGGCCACCCTGAACTATGTGTAAAGACTTTGTCTCCAAAACCAAATCAAACAAAAAGGCAGGGATCTTTGAGATGGCTGGCCCATTTTGAGGGAATGGCTTGTGTGTGTGTGTGTTTTGTGTGTTTGACTGGCTGTTCCCTCCTCATGAATTAGGTCAATGTCCCTTCTCACCAGGTTGGAATGACTGATGTTTCCGTGGCTCCCGCAGAGCAACATGTTAAGCTTTCATTCTTCAAACCCATGGGGATGAGAGAGCTATAATTATTTGTTAACATTTCGGGAAACATCATTGGGCTGTGCTGAACAACTAAGGGATTTCGAAACTGAAGGGAGGGATGTGGGGGAATTGAGCATCCCACTCTCACCCCACCAAGACAGAATTAACAATGTACCTTCACATAATATAATGGACTTCTTCCTTCATGATGACACAGGCTGACAGAGAAGCGTGGAAATGGGTTTCACTTTGCGTTGCTCTGGGTTTGACAGCAGGGTAGAGTGGCCCTGGTTTTGTTGTAAACCCCGGGGAGTTTGTGTTTTGCATATATGTCCATGTCATCAGCGACCAGTAGAGATATGGCACAGTCGGTGTGACTCGTCTGTTAAACTTGGGTAAAACTTCAGAATTCAGTACGTAACTTCTGCCTTCAAATACACGCCAAATTCACCATATATCTATACTCCGTAAAACTGGAATTCAGAAATTAGGTTAGAAATGAGCAGCAGACAGCAGATTTCTGTTAGAATGAGTGTATGTATGTGTGTGTGTGTGAATATATGTATGTATGTGCATGTTTGCATGTGGATGTGTGTATATGTGTGTGTCTATGTGTTTACATGGTGTATATGCATGTATATGTGTATACATGGTGTATATGTATATGTATGTATGTACGTGTGCACATGTATGTGTATGAATTTGTGTTTGTATGTGCTTATTAGGGCCATGTGTAAACATGTTCTGTAGCGGCCAGATGGGGATATGGGTGGATGTCTTTTCTAGGTTTGTGTTCATGGCATGGCCCAGAACCCGTCCCAAAGTCCTTCCACACTTAATTGCACCAGGAAGACCTGGGTGAGCATGAACAGTCATTTCACAATGGTATGTTAAAGCCATAGATGCTGGATACTTCAGATCCAAAGTGGTGAAAGCCTTTTCTAGAGGAAGGTGTCCTATGTGTTAGTGCCCCTGGGACTCTCAGAACACAGGCCTGGAGACAGAAACACAGCAGGAGAGTCTGTGGTGAGCTGCAGAGGACAGAACAATAGGGTCCCCGTGGCAGTGTATAAGCCAGTCACGAAGGCTGTTTCCCTCTGGGAATGGGCCGCAGAGAAGCACAGCTGTGTGCTGTAGACATGTGGCGGGCCTACAGGAACCCTGGCTGTAAAATCCAAACCCTGGGCCCGAGTCTGGTGAGGTATGAAGGGTAAAACACTACAGAGCCCTAGACTCACAGCAGGACAAACAGCAGGGCAGACAGATACGCCCCTGTCTCTCTCACTGGTGCCGTGGTGCCGAGATCTGTGTGAGTCAGAGGAGCCACAGAAAAGTAGAACACAGGGCAGGGAATTTACAGCTCCAAGTAGACAAAACCAGCTCTGGCCTAGAGGTGTCCTGTGGTGACCACAGAGGAACAGAACCGACAGGGTCGACGTTCAACAGAAGGGATTTGTCAGGTTGGCTTACATCATATGATCTGGGAGGTCTTACAGTGGCTGCCTTCAGAACTCAGTAGCCGATCAGTCCATGAGACTGGCTGCCTCCACAGTTCCAACCTGGTGCCAAAGGCCTGGGAAACTCCTGGGACATCATTGGTCTTCAGTACACGTTAGAAGCTGGGTTCTGAGATCCACAAGGGAATATAGCAGCAGTATCTGCTGAAACAATGAGCCAGAAGGCAAAGGTTTCCCCCCAGACACCCATCACTGGAAGGTGATGTCACACTTAGGATGTGTCTTCCCACTTCAAATACCCTGATCTTAAACAAAACAAAACATACACACAAACAAACAAACAAAAAACCCTCACGGTTATGATGAATGGATTATGTCTTAGTTGCCTTCAGGTCCAGTCAAGTTGATAATCACGATTAATATCTCTTTCGCCTTGAACATTTTTGTTTACATTCTGGAGGCCGATTCACGATTGTCCTGAGAGCTCCAGATGGGAATGGCCTAATTCCTTTTTTAAAAACCTGAAAAAGCCTGAAGATCTTCTTTCCACAGGACAGAGCTTGGCCAGTTCTGTAGCACTCCTGTCTGGACTTGTTTTGCACAAAGCCTCAACTCACTGCTCACTGTTCTTACAGCTCTTGCCAAGCAATGGCCAGCAGTGAGCGGGGCCTGGCAGACACTGGTGTAGCCTGGAGGTCGTGCCTGGAATGGACAAACACCGCAGGCACACACATGACACCGTTCGCTCTGTCCAGTGGCATTCATAAATAAGGGCAGGTTTGGTGGGCACAGAGGGAGAGGCTCTCATCCCCGCGTGCTACTGACTCTGTTGTCATTTGTATTATGCCTTGCCTGCAGATCAGGTGTAGAAGGAGGGAGAGAGGCCTGCAGAAAGGCATTCTGGGTGGTGGGGAGAGAGTTTCAAGGAAGAGTGGTGGCAGGGAGTTGGAAACAGAGGTACTGAGCTGTTCCCAGGTGACTGTCCGTGTCCCCTCCTGAGAGCAGGTGTTCCTTGCTCACTGCCTGGAGAGTCAGGTGCTTCACGGATCCCTGCACACTTAGAGCACCCCGTCTGCAGCCGATGTTTGCAGGTCCTCTCTGGCACCAGAAATGTCCAAGAAAAATGGCAGAGCATTCTTTCTACTTTCCTCATGTCCTGTACTGGTGATGGGGGTAGGGCCTCCATATGATTGTTTTACGTGGTCATATTTATTCTTCTGGGATTTTACTTTTATCCTATCCCTTCTTCCTCCTCCTTCTTACCCCCTCCTGTCCCCTCTCTCTTTTCTATTTTCAAAGGGTGACACGGCTGGGCAGACCTGGAGATGTTAAAAACAAAGAATTTTTCCTCTAAGGAAGATGTCTGCAGCTGGGTAATTCTGTCATTTGGAAATGGCTTCAAGTTTTAATCTCATCTCTTCTCCCTAAGCACTGACTGAGAGCTCACTCCTAGCCAGGATTAAGATATTATAGGTTGACGGTTCATGCAAAGACTTAAAAAACATTTATTATTTGTACTTATGTGTACCTGTGCATGCCTGCGTGTTCATGTGCAAGTGTTTGCAGATGGCTGCGGAGGACAGAGGATGTCAGATCCCTTGGAGGTGTAGTAGCAGGTTGCTGTGAGCTGCCTGATGTGAATGCTTAGAACTGAACTCAGGCCTAGTAGAGAACAGTGAGTGCTCCTTACAGCATCAGCCATGTCTCCAGCAGAAGGGCTTTTAGCATCACAATATCCCAAGAGTCTTTTCTTGGGCCTCAGCCAGAACTTTGATGTAGGCTTCGGATTTCAATCTCAGGAGAGGGACAGAAGCAGTGTGGCTTGTATGTGGTGATGTCACCCTGCTTGGCCCCCGTGCCAAGGACTGGACCCTGGAGCTGAGAGCAGCCAGCTGCTTCAGTAAGGGTTAGAGATCTTGTCCCCAGTAAGACAGCCACACCAAAGGTGCCAAGGGAGCCGGCAGTCACCTCCCGCCCACTCTTGCACATTTTCTAATATGTTTTGAAATGTTCAAACTTGTGACCTGTAGTTTCATGGCCATTCTGACAGGACTGTGCATGCAGTTCATGGTCTCTTTCCTGGAATGTTCTCACATCCATCTCTGCTGCTTGGTTCAGAGGATTCTACTTCAGGGTGTGGAAGACCCAGGGATAAACTACAGAGGGCCTTAGATTGAACCAGATGATCTTCCAACAGGCTAATGAAGAAACAAGACAGTCCCCTGGCCTCAGCTAGCATAGTCTCTGTAAAATTAAATTTACAAAATGCTTGTGACGTTCCCTTTGCCATATCTAATTCACACGGGGCTTTCCCCTAATGTGTTCTAATAAACTTTCTGGAAAAAAAATTAGGAGGTAATTTATAAGTAAGTAGCCCTAGTTTATGTCGCTCATGTGAAGGATGACACCGGGGTACTTCTGGAGATAGGCTACAAACCCTAAAATAAGCACTGTCTTCTTCATTTACTGCTTGGTCCTCACCCCTGAAACATGAGCTGAGGAGGGCAGAGGTCAGCCCTAGAACCCATGACCATGAGTGCAGTGTGTGTAGGCAGCCGTGGTTTGCGTGCCCACAGTATTATTTCTCTGTTAAATCTTCCAAAGACTGGGCAGAGGGTGAGAGTCACTGAAGCTGATTCCATCTGTGCAGGCTGAGGGGCGAGCAGGCTGAGGGGCGAGCAGGCTGAGGGGCGAGCAGGCTGAGGGGCGAGCAGGCTGAGGCGGTGAGCAGGCTGAGGCGGTGAGCAGGCTGAGGTGGTGAGCAGGCTGAGGGGTGAGCAGGCTGAGGGGCTAGCAGGCTGAGGCGGTGAGCAGGCTGAGGGGCGAGCAGGCTGAGGCGGTGAGCAGGCTGAGGGGCGAGCAGGCTGAGGGGCGAGCAGGCTGAGG
>CAJQZJ010031983.1:1253197-1279600 GCA_907164525.1 Lophiomys imhausi | reverse complement strand
GTGAGCAGGCTGAGGGGCGAGCAGGCTGAGGGGCGAGCAGGCTGAGGGGCATTTCAAGACACCCAGGAGAAGAGCAGGAGGGGCGAACTTTGCACCAGCTCTAAGAAACTACTACCTCTTTCTTTGTCTTGAGGAAGATAGTGCAGACTTCTAGAGGTGGCCATGAGCGCTCTGCTCTTCTCATGGACTGGCCAGCTCCTTCACTGTCTATGTGAGGAACACACAGAGCAGTGCCATGGGTCATTTGAGGGGGCAGTCAACGTCGCTGCTGGCTTCTCTCTATGTGAGGTCACCACACTGCCCATATGCTGCTTTGCGGTTGTGGTTATTCTTGAGGCAGTCTTGCTGTGCAGTGTAGGCCAGCCCCAGATTTGAGGTTGCCCTGTTAAAGGGAGAACAATATAGACACAGGCGAAGACAGAACGAGCCAGAGAATGAGAAGGAGCCAGAAGATTAGAAAAGATTGCTACAGTTAATTTGAGGCCAAGCAGAGCAATTCATCAAGAAACTGAGAGAAGCCAGATTAAATCAGTCATCTTGGAGAGGAGTTTGAGCCAGAACAGTTGAGTTGAACCAGCCAGCCAGAGTTCAGAAAGATCTAGAAAGGGTGAACTCATTCAGAAGTAAGTCTCAGAGGCTGAAAACATTCTAGGCCTAGATTAGATTGTATGGAGGCTAGAAGTTTCCAGGAGTAGGCCTAGCTAGGTAAGGAGACAGAGGCAGTAAGCCTCCAAGACAATAGTTACTTCAGGCAAGTAAAAGATACTTTTACAGATTTCCCTCACCAGAAATGTCCCCTAAAACTGCTAAAAAAAAAAAAAAAAGACACCTCCCCTTAAAAGGCCCCTTTCATGAGACAGAAGCTCACTGATAGAGGACATTTAATGTGCCCTACTGGTGCTGGTCTGGAGAGTGACATATGCCTCCGTGGACACCAAAGACAAGCAAGCACTCCGAGAAATCCCAGCTGCTCCATTGGTCCTGGATTCCCTTGGAGCTCCCACTGTCCCAGCTGCAGATCTGTGCTCAGCTTCTGTCCTAGTCCTTACGCCAGCACCTTGTAGGGAGGCTGGGACAGAAAGCTGTGGGGTCTTTGATCCTGGACAGAATCCACTAAGTCAAATTCCCTGTCTCACAGTGTTTGGATGGCAGAATGTGATCAGGGACACTTGGTTCTTTGGCGAAGCTCTTCTCAGATGAAGGTCAAGGCTGAACTATTTTTGGCTAGCTTTAAATGCTGACTGAGTGAGGGGCCTGATGAGCCCAGTACTGGAGAACCTGGGTGCCCCCGGGAGAGCAATGGCCGCTCGGGAGAGCTCACCCCCACCCCGCCCTGCCCCGCCCCCAGAGTGGTGGTAAATTGTCATGTATTTTCCTGATTTTTGTCTCTAATCAGCTTTCTGGTCAACAGCTTGTACTGCCTCCTCCTCAGATGGCAAAAGATTACCTTAATTCAGTCCTGAAGCTCTCTCAAGGGAGCAGTTTAATTTTCTAGAATATTTGCATGTCACTCATAAATTAAAACCCACATACACATGCTCAGGGGTAGTACCAAAATCCTGCTATTTGCATTCAAAAGAGGGAAAGCTTTCACTCATCATAGCTGCACGTGCTGAGTGCGAGGATGTTTCCACACAGGAGCTCTGTAAGAAGCTGGTCCCTGAAGATGGGGCAGGCCCGGGAGCAACGGGAGGCTCAGGGACAGGGACACAGAGTGGCCAGTCAATCCTACCAAGGTAAATCCTGACCCCAGAAGCCACAGAACACAATCGCATCCCCCAGTCGGAGAAAAATTGGGATGGGAATAAGAAGGCACCTGCCTTAGACAGCACCCGACTGAGAGCTGATAATTCAAGGGGTCCAGTTGCCCTCTGGCCTCCTGGGTTGTGGGTTTAGGTCTCTCAGATGTGGCTTAAGCAGCAGCTGGGGAGACGCAGAGCTGCCTCCTGCCTTCCAAGAGTCTCAGAATTACTTGCTTTTGTGTCTCCCAACACATTACTACTGTTTTTCAAGAAATGCCAGTGAGTGAAATGACATCACAGAGTCAGTCACCTTTACCTTTAATGGAAGTGTCAATCTCTCCTTCAACTGTCCTGAGAGCCTCACACTCTGTAAATCTGTCAGTGGTCTGTGTCCCTCTACAAAAGACAAGTATACAGTTTTCCTTCCAATAATCAGACTCAAGTTGAAGCCAAGGATTTGGTTTCCTTCAGCTTCACACCCTGTGTAGACCTTGTGGCTCCAACAGTCATCATGGCAATGCGTACTGATAGAGAGACTGAAGCTGCTTTCTGGGTACATATGTTGCCACATTTTGGGGCAAACGTCTTCCACACTTAGCTGCAGAGTGTCAAAAATAGGGACTCCCCCATGCTGCCAGGGCTACCACTTGGGGTGACAGTTTTCCCTGTGGTGTCAGGTGACACGTGTAACTTAGCTAGAACATGAGAACGCACTTAGAATTTATTAAAATGGAAGGATGGAGGTGCTTTCCTTAACTGATGAAATCCATTTGGTAGGGCACTCTAACTCTATTCTTTATTTTCCTCTTGTAGGTTCAATAAATGAAAAGTTACCCCAGCGGGAAGGTGCTGGAAAAGCAGGTAATTATCTTGAAATGAATTTGCGTGATGGTGTATATGATTTGATCTGATTGTACCCTGAAATGACTCTCAAGTGAAAGTTGAAATATGCTGGGAACCACTGCCTGGATCTTTCAGCAGCATGAATCCAGCCCTGTCTCTTGCTAGTTATCTGTGGGTCGGGCACTCAGGGGCGTTGGCTACCCCTGAAAGCGGCTCAGGACCACTGGGGTATGTTGTGTTCAGCTGTAGGTGTTCCAGATAGCAATGTGGTGTATGAAGACAACTGTGAAGTAGCAGATAACCTGTGGGAGGCTGCGCTGTAGATAGGAATGCCCTGTTAAACTACAGGTGCATGAGGACAACTTTGGAAGTGCTAGGTAACACTGTGGGTGTGGCAGGTTCAGATAGCACTGTGGGTCTCTGAGGACCGAGGTGGATGTGTCAGGCTGAGCTGTAAGTAACACGCCTACTCAACTGTTCGTGTGTCAGGCAATTCTGTGGGTAGGTCAGGGTCCCTGTAGCTGTACTGAGAGACTCAGACAGCATCAAGAGGCACATGGCAAGAGAGCAGAGGTTCAGGATCTGGTCTTTCACACATTCCAAGGCAGAAATTAGTGAGGACACTGGGATATGTGTGTGTCTGTCCAGACAGCAGCGGGGTTCACTCCAGAGGCCTGCTTGTCCCTTGAATTCATTTTTGTACCCACTCCCCACCACCCCAGGGTTTCTCGGCGGCTCAGGTTCTCTTCTGAGCAAGAGACAGCCAGTTGACTCCTTTCTTTGGGGACACCTGATGACTAAATTCGTCTTCTCCTAGTCTGTAACCTGCCTACCGAGACAACTTGGGAAGATCTGTCCCTTCATTCCTTGACCTTCCTCAGTTTTCCCTCAGTCCCCCTGACTCACATTCTGCTCTTAGTCATTGCAGTCAAGATTGATTTTCAAGATGAAATGAATTTTTTTAAACATAACCATAGACATTACTCTTCTTTCTCCTGTGGGTTATAGTATAATAAACCTGACAAAGAGAAGTTAATGTTTTTATGAAAATAAGACAAGTAGAGCTGAGTTTACTCGACCTCGTTCCTGAGGCACAAATTGAAAGTGTCTTGGCCAGGAACTGGGCTTCCTGCCCTGGAAGAAAGATCTTTGTACTGTTAAGATGCATGCATGGAATAAGTACAAAGAGGCCCAGGGTAGATGAAGAGAGGCCGGGGAGATGCAGAGAGGCCCCGGGGCAGATGAAGAGAGGCCCGGGGCAGATGCCGAGAGGCCTGGAACATCCACAGAGGCCTGATGTGTGTTCAGAGTAGTTGGAAACAGACAGTCATTGATCAATCAGTCTAGGGGAGACTTGAGGGTTTACAGGAGGATGGTTTTCCTATACAGTAAGATGGGGGTTGGGGGTTCACCATGAGGTAGCTTTGGGTGGAAGGAAACAATGCAGCTTCCAGCTAGAACAGGAAGGCTCGAGAGGGCATGGTTTGTCCCTAGAAGGAAGGATACTCAAGTGAACTCTTTGACCTCCAGTCTATGTGATGACGGTTAGGAAAAAAGAAGGAACAGTTTGTGAGTAGGAAGTTAACTTAATGCTGAGAGGAGGAGGAGGAGGCAGAGGATTCTGCTGCCCATGAGCATCTCCTCGTTTGGACGCTCTCGTAGGGTCCACTGGAGGAAACCCTGGGGTGGTGGGGAGTGGGTACAAAATGAATTCAAGGGACAAACAGGCCTCTGGACTGAACTCCACTGCTCTCTGGACAGGCACCCAACAGAAAGGATATGTTAATGAAGCCAACAATCCAGGTTTAGAGAAAAAAGGGAGACATGGCAGAAACATGGAGGGAAACATAGCTTCCCACTCTGTAGGCTGTGTCCCTCTGTTTAGGCTGAGTTAGAGCTTCCAGTGGGTGTGTAGCACAGGGAGACACAGCATTCCAAGAGCAGGTGGGGCTGAGGACCGCTCACACAGGGGCCTGAGCTGGATGGACAGGGCCTGGGCACAGCTCCACCTTCAGGCTGGACACCAACCATCCCCACCTCACTGTGGGCAGCCAGACCTGATTCAGCCAGCAGGGACCCTGTGATTTTGGGAATGACTCACCAGGGTTACCTGCTCCTCAGTGATTACACACCAGCAAGAAAGTTTTTGCCAAAACCCCAAGAGACTTATACATGCCATTCTAAGGCTTCTCCTATGATCTTTCAAGATTCTTAGAATATTAAATTTGATTTAAATGCATTATTCCTTTCATTTTATTTCCAGAGAAAATAAAATGGTTCAATGGTAAATTTCCTCCATGTCATTGTCACTTCAGACATTATGCTTGTGTGTTCCATAAAAGTCATATTGAGTTTTTGGTGTTTGGACACCAAACTTTTTCAAGAGATTATTAAAGATGAAAGGTTTTAAAAATGATTCTCCTCAGCTCCCCTTAATCCTTGTGTGGGGCTTCTAGACAGCTGGGGGACCCGGTGACATCACAGCTTGCTGGGCCCATGGGCAGCCCTTGTCTTATATGCTGAATCTGAAATGACTGTATCAAAATGTCTGGGGCAGACTTGAAGGAAAGCGGTGGGGACAGAGTGGGAGAGAGACAAAGTGGCCCAACCACTGTTACATCAGGTCCTCTGACCCCGAATGTCACAGGAATCCACAGAGAGGTGGTCAATACATTCAGGGATGACTATCCTCCAGGAAACAGGGCCATTCCCTTCAGTGTCCACCCTGCCTTCCCACCAGCCTCCTCATTGACCCTTCCCCCACACTGCAACCCCCCACTCCCACCTCACCATGCACACAACTCCTCAGAGTCCTGTCTCTGCCTCCATGGCTAAGTGGATGGAAGGACGTGAGGGGAAGGAGTGGTCCTTATTGGCCCATGCTGTGGCTCCCAAAGTGGCCTCTGCATAGGAGCACGTTCAGGAGTGGGGTTTCAATTCAGTTCCCATGATGACTCATGTGGGTCTGTGTCCTCCTCCCCATCTCATGGCCTTTGCAGACAGGTCTCTCAGGGTGTCCTGCTCAGTTTTTCCACTGGACCACTGTCCTGATGGTTTAGGTCTCCTGTGTGGACCACGGCTTTCCCACTCCTGTAGTGTTTGAGAGTGGCAACGCCTAAGGCAGGAGGTCAATGCTGCCACCTGAGTCCCCTGGATGCTGGCTTTTGCTCTGCGCTGGGTTGTGTTGGGAGGTTTTGTGGGTGGTTTGCAAGTCCTGGGATCCAGCTTGGATGCACACTTACTTAGCTTACTCTCATAATTGTAGTCTCCTTGCAAATCTTTTCCGTTCTGAATTCAGATGATGCTGCAGCCCCGGCATTGGAGACTCAGCCTCAAGGTGATGAAGAAGGTGAGCTGGTGATGGGGAACAGGGCTGGGAGCAGGGAGGGGAAGTCGGGGGCTGGGAAGTGGTACCAAGCCGCTGTTGGTGTGATGCCATTCACAACCTAGACAGGCAAAGAAGGGTTCTGTCTGATGTCACTCACTTGTGAATCTGGAAAGATATTCTACAACCAGGAAGATCAAAAAGATAGCTACCCAGGAAGGTCAGGAAACAGAGGCAGGTCAAATGATGTCAAAGTGTGATTCTGTAGGATGTGCAAGTCTGGAGATGGTGAGCAGAATGAGGACCGCGATAGTGCACGACATGCTAGCTCCTTCCTGGAGAAGCCTCCAGCACACACACACACACACACACACACACACACACACACACACACACACACACACGGCAGAGAATGGCAAGCAGGCACCATGCTTGATGGCTGTCATCAGTGCACTGTGGTGTCAAGAAGTCCCGTGGATGTCTTAATTATAGACCCAGAACAGTCCAGAGTGGGCTGGCCACGTGTGGCCATTTCCAGTGTTTCGAGGTACCATTGCTTTTCCTGGTGATTTTCCACATTGCCATGGGGTTCTGCTGAGCAGAATACCTTGGCAGTCATTTTATTAATGGAAATGTATGCATTCAAACTTTTCAAAAAGGTGTGATAACATGTGCCATGTCCCCACCCACATATGTGGTCTTCATGACAACTGTGACAAGGAAAGCTCTCTGATGTTCACCTTTAATACACTGTCTATGACTTCAGTCATGTTCAGAAGTCATGGGATCAGGCTTTGGGGAAAATGTTTAAAGAATGCACATTAAAAAAAAAAAACCAAAAGACTGGAATACAGAATTCTACATGCTTTTCAAATAACAGCAGTGGCTAGTGTGTACTGGAGCTGTTCTGGACTCTGTCATGTTAACTCCCAAGCCTGTAGAACCCCAGTCCACCCATAAGAATGCAGGGCTGCTCGTCCCACACGGAGGGCAGTTTATACCCAAGTGATATGCAGAGTCTGTGTTCTCAGGACAGAATAACAACCCAGCCATGCATAGTCAAGTGCATTTGGTTATCAGTATTAAGGGGGTACTTTCCTCAAGAGTGTTAGGTGAAAGTTGTGTTTTGATTTGTGTTGAATCATCCAGCTATGTGAGACCCTCATGCTACATGAGTAACTACTTTTACTACATGGGATGTGTTCGTGCATTGGGCTGCTTCCTCCCCCTCCCTCCCTTTATCCCCACCGCAGGTGATGCTGAGGAGCACACCTAGGGGATCCTGTGTCCTAGGCAAGTTACCACACTACCGAGCTACTTCCCCATCTCACACTGGAGTGCTTTACAATACTTAGAACCTTTCTTTATCCAAACAGATTTTAGTTACACTTTTGGATTAAAAACAAGTATATATATATATGTATATATATACATATATATATGTATATATACATATATATATTGTTGTTTCCTTTGTCATATTCATTTAATCATTTTTTAAATTTTTAAATTTTTTAAAAACTGTTTCTTTTTAAGAGGTGCAGTATACCTTTGTTTATTATACTGGGTAGGGGAGTCAGGGCACCCGTTGAGTTCCTTAGCTGAGGGATTCCTTGCTTCATGATGATCTGTTCATCTTGTTTTTCTCCAGATATTGCATCACGCTATCCTACACTCTGGACTGAGCAGGTTAAGAGTCGGCAGAACAAGACCAATAAAAATTCAGGTAAACTGTGGCCTGTTGGCAGTCTGTAAGGGAGTATGTAATTCAAGAGTTTTACATTCTGCAAGTTTAAAAAAAAAATGTTTTTACTAGATTCTCTGTATTCTCCAAAGGAAGTCTATGCAGCTGTTTGCTAGCGAGTGTTCTCTTTTAGGCAGTTTCTGAGCTGTCTGAACACTTGGTTGTTTTAGGTTAAAACCTCCAAATGTATGGATTATACCTACTACTACAGGGAACAATAGTGACAGGACTGACCTTTAAAAGCTACTGCTTCGACACTTTGTAGACAAGCCATGTAGCTTGTTAGTGACTGGTTGGTTTCAGTTTGTGGAGCTCAGTGGGTGGGCGTCCTGCTTGTTTCCTCTGGCTTTTTGTAGAATCTGAATCTGTCCCCTGGGTTAGTGGATAGGCAGCCAAGGAAGGTCAGGATGACCACAGGGATTTCCTGGGGTTGACCTTGAGCTCAGAGATGAGAGGTAGCCACTCCCAAGGGCACCTGGCACAGAGCGCTGCTGTCTGAGCTGTATGCTTCTTTAGAAGTGCATTTTTAATATGATGCAGTGGAGACCCGAGGGCATCACAGCTCAGAACAGGAAGAATCTACCTGCCTCCACATGCATCATAAAGAGGATCGCTGGTCAGGAAGGCTGTGCCTGCTGTTGTACAATCTCAAATCCCCAGGGGAACCCGGAGTGAGACAAAGAGCCTCCAGGTGCAATAGAAGGCTTATATGGAATGGGCAGTGGACTTCTGAAGAGCGACTGCCACCCCGTGATGCTCCCAGACCACTTCCTCTTGGCCCTGGCTCTGAATGACTGAGCCTCACCTTGTCCCTGATGGAGATCTGTCCCCCTTCTCTGCTCTGAGAAAGGGTAGAACGAAAAGGTTTCACTACTAGTTGTAAGTATGTAAATGGCAGGAAATTTATTTATTTTTCTCATCAGTGGTTACTATGGGCAATTTTCCCTGTCTTTTAGTTTTATTTCTGATGCCATAATAGAACACCCTGACCTAAACCAGCTTCAGGTAGGAAAGGGTTTATTCCGCTTACAAATTCCAGATCACAGCCCACCATTGACAGAAGTTAAGGGAGGCACCCAAGCAAGAACTTGAAGGCAATTCACTGTTCTATACAGCAGTACCTCAGATCAAGGAACTCATTTCACAACTAAAGAAGTGTAGCTGAAGCATGGATGCTTACACACAGGGTTACGTTCAACATGCTCTTACTGAGTTCTGGATCATCTGCCTAGGAATGGAGCCTCCCACAATAGACTGGGCCCTCCATTAATTAATGATGCCCACAGGTCTATCTGTGATACACACACACATATACACACTCACTCACATGCTCACACACACATACCACACATATACCACATGATCTAGGCGGTTCCTCAGTGGAGATTTTTTTCCTCTCAAGTGACTCTAGGCTGTGTCAGTTAACCAGAGCACGTACTATATAAAAAGTCACCTGCGTACCTCTCTCATAACCCCAAAAACCAGATTTTATTCAATTCTGTTCCTATACTTACTAAAGTATCTGATTCAATCCTGTATCAAAGCAATTAAGTTATTAGAAAATATTTAAATCTTTCTTGGTTCCAATTTACTGACGCATCTTGAGAGCATCTCATGGGAGAAGCAATATGGTCGTGATTGATTTTGATCAGAGAAACATACAGATGACTATAAACACAGTCATTGGAAATGCATAATTTAAAAGGGCACTTAATTGTCTCTGGGAAGAATTTGAACTTACCCAGGTAACTGGTAGAAGAAGTACATCAACTCTCAGCCACCGTTTTCAACGCGGTTGGGTCGATTATAACTGACTTTCAACAACTGAGCAGGCATTCAGTGTACAGAGGATTGAGAAAGAAAATGCCTGAGGGAAGTTCAGTTTACATAAGCTATTATAGTTTGTTTTCTATTTCTATATAAGAGTAGAATTCAAATCAGACATTATGTTGATTTATAGACATGAGCTGTGAAACTATTAGGTTTTGTTTGTGTTTAACTGTTATCATCTACTTTCTGAGGGCCAAAAATGTACCTCCCACTTGGTATCATAGGACATTAGATGTGGTATTAGTAAGGAAGTTGCAAATACTCCTAGAACTTGCCACATGACTATTGTTAGAAAACTTAACCATCAGAGGATTTTTGTATGCATTTAATATCTATTTTAAAAGCTACCTTTACTTATAATCATCTTTGGCAGATACAGATATGTTTATTTAACAAAACATTTAAGGGATGGAATATAGATTGGCAACAGAGTACTTTCCTACCTGGGTTTCATCCCACATTGACAAACAACAACAATTATGAGGACAGTAATTTATGAATTATTAATTATCTGTGTTTTAAATGTTGACTTACGTTATTGTGATTTTTGCCTGCTCCTTTATGTTAAATGACAAACTGGAAATACACAATTTTCCTTTATATGAAAAGTGTGCACATGAGTTAACATTTCTCCTATGAGTTGATACTAAAATAATATTATATGACTTTTACTATAAACCCTGTAGGGTACCATGGTATATATCATGAGGCAAACCAAACAGACTTTAGGGTACAGAGTAACAACAGGAGCCATTCTGGCAAATAAAACACAAGGATTTTCTACTCTATAAAAATTTACACATAATAGTTACATAAGAAATATTTATTTTCTAAATAAGTAGAATCTTGCCAGCTTGGGTTCTATGGGCCCTCATGGTACCATTGTCTTCTTTTTGTTAAGCAACTAAAAAATAAATAAATCACTAAGAGAGAGAGAGAGAGAGAGAGAGAGAGAGAGAGAGACTGTCAGTGCTGTTATATTTTGATTACTAGACCTTTTCTTCTTGGTTGGTTTACCTATTAAGAGAATCAATCAATCAATGTACATTAAATTAATGAGTAAATTCTAAATTTGCTTTTTACTTAAGAATGCATTATTCTTTTAATTCCTAAACAACTTAAAACTTAACTGGAATTAAAAGGATGTTTTAGGTCTAAGAAGATGTTTTTAAGTTGGTAATGCAAGTTAGGATGGAAAGTGAGTTAGGTATAGAACTTTAAACTCATTGAAATAGATAGAAAATAGAATATTAATATCAGTTGCCAAATATATATGGGCTGGACATTGAGAATGCATGTTATACCTTATAATTTTCATAATTGTTGCCTAATTGTTCTTATTGCTTTGTATTATATTTACTGTTATAAGATTAAAGAACCTTTTATTGGATTAAAAAGGGGAGCTGTTGGGGGAAAAAGATACACCTTAAATTAAAAAAAAAAGCAGATAGGAGGGTGAGGGAGAAGAGGGTAGGAGGGTAGGACTGGGAGGGGGAGGTGGGAGGGGACTGTGATTGAGATGTAACTTGAAGATATAAATAAATGTTGGAAAAAAAGAATGCATTATTCAAAATTTCCTGTCAATGTAAAACAGAAGGAATTAATTTCTTTCTAGTCTTGAATAATCTTACTATATTCAGTTTTATTTTTCTACTCATAGGATATGTATTGATTGATTACAAAGTGTTTTAGATAGAAAGTTTTTAAAGATTCTTTTAATTATTTGCATATTAATCTATGTATTTATTATGTTTATATAAACTTAGTCAACATTCTTTACTGTGGTGTATACAGTGCTTTCAAACCATTGCTTGATCCTTTAAAAAATCAGTCTAGGATACTAAAGAGAAGGCTCAACTTTTCTCTCTTGCATTGTCTGTTAAGAGCATCACTAAGTAAATGTTATTCCTGAATTATGAATACCAGCTTGTATAGGGTTTGTTGTAGTTTGAATGAGAATGGCCCACATAGGCTCATATGTTTGAATGCTTGTTCCCCAGTTGGTGGAACTGTTTGGAAAGGATTAGGAGGTGTGGCCTTGTTGGAAAAGGTGTGTCACTGGAGGTGGGCTTTGAGGCTTCAAAAGCCCACCCCATTCCAGTTGTCTCTCTCTGCCTCATGGATGTTGTCTCAACATGTAAGTTCTCAGCCACTGCTGTAGCATCATGCTTGCTGGCCTGCTGCCATGTTACCCCCAACCCCCCCCGCCCCCCGTAGTGGTCTATTTATCCTCTGAAACTGTAAGCAAGCCCTCACTTAAGTACTTTCTTCTATAAGTTTCCTTGGTAATTATGTCTTTTCACAGCAGTAGACAGTAACTAAGACAAGGTTTTATGACCCTTTCTAAATAAGAAACACGCTCCAGAGTACAAACCCGAGTCTCTACAGTTTAAGACACCGAGAGGAACTGTCTGCCAGGGAGTGAGGATCAGAACAGGAGCATCTATCCACACCTCAAGAGCCATGTGATGGTGAACCAGGTGAAACACTCTGGGGAAAAAACCATAGAGATGAGATGTTAGGCCAGCCACCTATCTCTGGGAAGAGAGATCTTTCAGTGGGGTGAGTGAGTTGAAGACCGTCTCTGCAAGATTTTATTTGGATCATGTTCACATGCTGCACCTCCCCTCCACAAAGCAAGCATCATCTAACAAACAAACAAAAAAACAACAACAAAAAAGAGCCAGGCTGCTTCCTACACCATATTTTCAGAGGTCATAATCTTTTCCAAATGACCATGAACTGGATTCTTAGTCTAACAACTCCTCAAACTTCTCTTGGTGTCCACAAATGGATGGATAGTGAGGGACTCTTTGCTATGGGTCTTATGTGGAGTGTGAACTCAAGAAATGTCCATGGAAACTGTTTTGTAGAAGGACAGGTACCACCAGAAATGATGGCTAGGAGGGATGGCAGGGAAGTTGTCCTCAGCCTGCCTCAGTCCACCTGAGCCCTTCTGATGATCAGAATCAAGTTCAGATGTGGATCAAACTCACTGTTCTGCCCTCTCCTCTTCCCGGGAGAAGTTACGAGGATGTTCTGCTGGGTGAGAAGTCCAGAGCTAGTTACTTCTTGAGGAACCTCTGCAGGGCTTCTGTATCAGGGCCCCTTGTACAGCCGGAACCTGCTCTCCAGGTGCATGTGGTCTTTGACTTTTTGCAAGGTCCTGTCTTGAGACCTGCATGGACGGATGCAGCCAGCCTGCCAATCTTTCTAGTGCCAGCTGGACACCAGACAGTGTTCACTCAGCATTGCTCCACTGTGTGTCCTCCTTCCGACCTCCTCTCATACCGAACAGTTCCTTCCTCCAAGGAGTGGCCCTCACCTGTACCAATGAAGGGCTCCTGGCTGTAGCTAGTGCATTGGCAGTCGGACCTTCCTCCCACTTGCAGGAAGGAGTAGAGAATCTGGGTACTGCATGCCTCACTGCCTTGTTTATTTTTAAATGCAGAGTGGAGATGTTGAGTATTTGTTTTTTCTCTCCCTGCCTGGCTCTCTCAGCAGCTCTAGAGCCCAGCACTCAGCCTCTACTCACCTCCAGGGGACAGCAGGCGCTCCCCTATTCTTAGTCTTGCCTATCTCTCTGCAGACTGCTGAATACGGACTTGCCAACCTTTTATTGTCTTTCTGGATTTTACACAAGCTGGAGAAAAGACTGAAGCCTGGGTTGTGTCATCTTTGGACACCTCCTTCCCTTTCCTCTGTCTGTCTCTCCTCAACGTTAAACACTTCTCTGGCTTACGTCCAAGAGGACATCCTTGATGGTCACCATGTCCTGTGGTTTTATGGGACCCCCTCAGTGGAAATATTTTCTGCGTTATTCAGGATTGATAACTTTTGCTTTATTACACATATTAAAATAAATGCCAAAAGATAATTATCTTTTAATTCTGCTTTAAATCAAGCTAAATTGCATTCCCTGGGGGAAAATAATATGAATTACATTTCATTTGTAACTTCTAGGTTTTTCCTTTTGTTTTTCAAAAGCAACATTATAAAACCATCAAAATACCATTTAGACTCTTAAGTTATAAAGCTTTGGTCATTTGAAGAGATCAAAATCTATAAATTACATAATTCCCATTAAGTGTAGCTGTAACCACACATGATTTTAAAGTAGTCATTATCCTGCTAAAAAATGTACATGACAGAGTTGATTTAATTTTTAACTATATGGGGGCGGGGTGTTAATTTCAAACATGCTTAACTCTCAGATTTCAATGTCCAATCAAATTGTAAATGATCAGAGTATTCAAAGCTCAGAAAGCTTTTTAAAAAATTATAAAGGGCAACAAAATTGAGTGGACCCTGGCCTAGGCTGTTTGGAAACACACCAATGCATCTCTGAATAGAGAAGCACTTTATTCTCTGAAGAGAAATGCAATTCAATTTGCCACCGAATCACTCGGTCCAACAGGAGTTTCCTGTGCAAACAGAGCTACGGCACAGAAAGGATATGGTGCTGGTTACGCAACAAGGACTGTGATTACACATATGGTATAATTTCATCCTTAAGGCAGCTCCGTGAGCCTGAAGCTACTTGTCTCCTGGGCAAGACGCCTATGCGGATCCGCAGCCCAACCTGGGATGCAGGTTTTCTTCTGCTGCTTTTGGCAAAGGAGATGTATGAATTTCCAAAGACGGGCAGGGGGAACCTGGGTGCAGTGGGGTGGGAGGTTAGGGGGTGGGGTAGCTCAGGCTTTCAGGGGACTGGGCCGTGCAGAGCTCTGAATGTACCTGCCTTAAACATGTGTTTCCTGCTAGTGTTTCTCTGCTGCCTGACTGTGGTCAGGGACGAGTTCTGGTTCTGACAGATACAGAATACAGAGGTTCTGGCTCTGGCAGAACTCCCTGGACACAGAAAAGGGACTTTGTTCATGAGAGCTGAAAAGAGACAGGCTCCTCATGGCAGACTCTACTAGCCAGGCCCAGTGGTCCTCCTCGTCGAACCTGGAAGAGTGGCAGGCATCTGATAAGGGAGAGGGGCGTTGTGAAGTCTCATAGGCCAGAAAAGAGCTTTTTCCAGATGCATAGGGAGTTCATGGTCTGAACAGACCAAGGTAGTGCGCTCCTTCTCCTGGGCAGTGCCAGGCTAGCGGAAGCCTTTCTGCTATCAGCCATCAGGGCTGCTGTGGCGGAGAGTCCTCCAGGCCTTGGGAAGCACAGCAAGTGGGAGGCTCTGGGCTGAGGTAGATCCTGACAGAGAGTGGCTGCTTGTGTTTGCAATTGTACCTGTGCGTGCCTTCTGCTTGCAGAGGCTACTAGAAGCTGCTCCCCTAACCTACTCTGTGTGCCTAATGACTCCAGAGAAAGACATGGGCCCTTAGCCTCTGCACTCTGCCTCGGAAGTAACCCTGATGGTGAAACATTTTAGGCTTCTTCTTGGTGTGAGGGAAGTTAACATTAAAATGTATGAATCACCAAGAACACAAACTTACTGCCACTGGTGTGAAGTTCTGAATATATTCGACTGTTTCTAGTAATCATACTGGGTGTGAAACACAACACTGCTCTCAGGAAGGCTCCGAGAGTAAGGCTTCTAATGCATTCTGGGTACAAGTCTTTGACACCGGATAAGCAGACCCTTCACCCTACCCCATGAGCTACCTTTGTGCTTTCTTGATTGTGTTCTTTGACGTCTTTGGGTGGATTCCATTCACTTGGTTTTTCTTACATTTTTTGTCAAACCCTTGTCTGCAGAACTCTTGTTCTGTCCTCAGTGTTGGTCACTGGGGCCCTTGAGCAGGAATTGGTGGAGTTGCTGTTGGCAGAGTATTGTTCAGAAATCTTTGTGCCCCGAGAGCGGCCGGTCTCAGCTTTATAGAAACATGTCTTCTGTACTCTCCTCCTCCATAAGGATAGACCCTCGAGGATAGAATTGGGGGATTATCCAGATAGTCCGCTTGTCAGCTTCCTCCTTCATTGCAATGGATCAAAACTAGGGTCAGCAGCACTTTCGAGTGGGAGGAAGGACAACGCCCTCCACACACCCACACTGCACCACACACCCCCAGCCCCTGTTCTGCTTGGGACAGCCATCCACTGACAGTAGATCTTGCCCATTGAGGTTCTCATTCACTGTGGCGTCTGCTTTGGTCCAGCAATGCTGCCTGGAAGTAAGGCCACCGTGATGTTCACAAACCTTTGTTTAGCTTTTTTTGTGGGGCTTAGAGGTTTAGGAAAAGAATTCCTTGATCTCACTTCAGAAATAAATGTTAGTGTTGTTTATTATTTGGCTTGGCTACTCCGATGTGAGGAGATTCTGTGGACATCCCCAGCCCTTCAGCTTAAGAGTGGGCATTCCTTCTCAAAGGCCCTGAGCTAGGGCTGAGCCCAGGGAGAGGAGCTGGTCTCCCTTCCAGGTCTCTCTGACTTGCAGCAGAGCCGCTGCCCTGCCTCACATCCCTGGGGGTCCCAATTTGTATTTGATTAGGACATACGAGGAGGAACTCATTTCTGAATTGAATTGCCCTATCTCCAAACCCTCTCATATTTGAGGCTCCAGCATATGCGTTTTGGGAGACCCACATCAGAATCATTGCTATTGGGGTGGCTCAGGCTTGCATAGAAGATGAGGGTGGAGATGGGGCTGACCATGGAGTCCTAGTTCTTGCTGTTGCACACATGTGGCCCAGGTGTCCATCTTGGGAATGTCGCTAAGTAAGAATGAGTTTGTGTAGCAGGTGAGAAGGAAACGATTCTCAGCAGCTTGGGTGAGTTCTCACAGTCTTTTACACAGGTTTCCATTTTTATTTAGCGAACACTGGCTGAAAGCAAGAATTCCCTCAAATTTAGCCATGGTTTGCCAGCCACGAGAACATGTGTAAAAGGTTGCCTTTTGAGAACGATGCTTGTTTACTCATTTTATGAAAACTAGCCAAGTTTACAACTATGGTAATAAACTAACAAAATGTACACGTGTTTTAGGAAACCACAGCACTGCACCCAGAAAGGTTCCTCTTTCAAAAGTCCCCTCTTCCCCCAGGCACATCCCCCTCCTCCGTGAGCTGCAGCTGGGTACACTGCTGAGGCCCAGGCTGCCAGCGTCTCCTGAATGTATACTGCATAAGAAAGGACTCATGTAAGGTTTTATGGCATGTCCTTGCAGTAGGTGATGAGCCTTGAATTTCTGCACCCGTGGATTACTATGTCCACATATTAATGCTTCGTAAACTGAAGGTTTTTTTTTCTTTTTTAGTAAAGCTAGAAAGCGCCATTTATTATTAACATTTTTGTCACACACAGCAGAGTTAGTATCTGCAAACGTGGCATGTGTAGCATGCCCAGTCACCCCGAGAGAAGGGCATGACTGAAAGAAGTTTTACGGGAACATGCGCTGGAGGAGTCCTAGGGCGTCATTAAGAAATTCTTTCCCTCTCCCTCTTGTGCTCCTGCCCAAACTTTCTGAACTCATCTTGAAAACAAAGTTCTTCAAACCTCTCAGCTAAAAGACATGTTTTCTTGGAAACTTAGAAATAATTTTGATTTTTTTTTTCTGTTTTGTCATGACTCTGATCCAAGAAAAGAAAAAGATACTTTATTTTAGAAGTCAATTTTTAAAACCAAAAAAAAAAAAAAAAAGAAAAGAAAAATACAGACAGCAAGTACAATGTTGCTTGTTTGGGAAGACACTTTACTAGTTTAAGTTTGTTTTCTAATTTAATTATTCTTAAATAGTTACTTTTTTCTCACAAATACTTTCATATTTTATGATATCGAAGGCTACCCCTATAATTTGTAGTAACAACTTGTTCCCATCAAGTTATACATGAAATGAAATTATGAGCTCAAGCAAAAGTTATTAATGAACAACTTAAGATAGTTATCTGTATTTCTTGTTTTGCCTTTCTGTTTAAGAATCAGTGTCTTTTATTTTCTGTTTGTGCTTTGTCATAATTTATAAATCCACACTGACAGTCTACAGATACCGTGTGGAGTACTGAAAGCCTCTTGGTTTCCTAGACTACCCTGCCACAATTCCAACCACTTTTAGATGTGACTGAATCAAAATTGAACCAAAATTAATAGTTTGGGGAAAGAGAGAGGAACACACACACACATACACACACACGCACACGCACACGCACACGCACACGCACACACACACAAAAGAACAGTGGCAGGTGACCAGTGGTACTTCTGCCCAAACATGAGTGTCAAGCCAGGGCTGAATAGGACTTTTCTTTAGATGTGCACTAGTCTATTTTTGTATCCTGTGTACTTCATTTCGTTGGCAGCTTTAGCTTTCTAGACACATTGTCCAGAAAACAGAACCATCACAGGACTCAACACGGTCTGTGTTCCATACCCCTAGGGGTAACACGTACAGTGACATGCTGGGGAGTCACAATGGCCAGGGACGCTAGGTGCTGCTATCAAGTGTCCCATGGTTCACCTGAACATCACTCTGCTCTTGGAAGTGTGTGATGACAGTTTCCATCACTCTGGTTTCATACATCATAGGTTCACTACCTAATGTCCCCTGTGCTGCACTGTCCATCAGGCCACTGGCCACTGGCCACCAGGTCTGCCCTCCTCATAGTTTTGACAGGATGTAACCTCTTATATTTAGAAATATGCAGCAAAGTTTCTCAGTAGCATTTCTTCATGACAGCCCACTTCTTTTCAGCAGGGACTGTTCTGTTGTTAGGGTATCCCACTGTTTTATCTGCTCACTTTCTGACTTACATCTTGGTTGTTTCTAATTTGGGGTGATTAAGATTTAATCAGCTATAAGTGTTCATATCCAAGTCTGTGTAGATTTATATTCACATGTCCTTGCTACAGGTGTAGGTTCAGGATTGCAATGGGTGTGTGTTTGACTTTCTTTCCTCCAGTGAACATGGCATTCTGAAATCCCCTCACCGTGGTGAATGTGATGGTTTGAATGAGAATGGCCCCCACAGGCTCATATAGTTGAATACTTGGTCCCTCATTGGTGGAACTGTTTGGGAAGGATTGGGGAGTGTGGCCTTGTTGGAGGAGGTGTGTCACGGGAGGAAGACTTGGGAAAGACTTGTGTCCTCCCACTGTTATCTCTGTCACCTGCTCTTGGATCAAGACGTGAGCCCTTTGCTGATTCCTCAGCCACTACCACTGTGCCTGTTCTCTGCCATCATAGATGCTAAACCTCCAGAACTGTAAGCCCAGTTAAACTCCATCTTTAATAAGTTGCTTTGGTCATATTTTAAAAATTACATTAGCTGTGATAGCCCTGAGCATGTTATTTTGTTTTGTTTTGTTTTTTTTTTTTTTGACAAATGTGGAAGACTTTTTTTTTTTTTTTGGTTTTTCGAGACAGGGTTTCTCTGTGTATCCTTGGCTGTCCTGGACTCACTTTGTAGACCAGGCTGGCCTCGAACTCACAAAGATCCGCCTGCCTCTGCCTCCCAAGTGCTGGGATTAAAGGCGTGCGCCACCACCACCCGGCTGTGGAAGACTTTTGAACTGTTGGCTAGAACAGCAGAGAGCCCTCTCAGCCCTTTGACAGAAGACATAGAAATGGAGAGTTTAGAGTTTTCTGATAGGTTTCTGTCTTGGTTTGGTCTTCACTGACCATGCTTTGATTCCTCGTTTTAGGAATGGTAATGTGTATTCTATGGCATTGTGTGTTAGAAGGATGTAATTTGCTTTTTGATTTTATAGGGGTCACAACTAAGAGATCACCTAAAGTCTCAGGAGAGACTTGGACTTCAGGCTTTTAAACAGTGTTGAGACTGTGTAAGAATATGGGGACTTTTGAAGGTGGACTAAATAAATCTTGCATTATGATATGACCATGAACCTATGCGGGCCAAGGGTGGAGTGTCTGAATGAGATCTTACCTCCGTGTCCTCTCAGGGCCACCATAAACTCTAACGGTCTGGAACTCTAAGTCCAATTAAAGTGTTTCTTTCATAAGTTACCTTGGACTTGGTGTTTCGTCAGAGTGATAGAAAAGTAACAAACCAGGGTGTTAATTCCATGTTCCGTGCCTCACGAGCCTTTGGTGCTGTCAGCATTCGGGGTTCAGTTGTCTTTATATGGGTGCAGCTCTATGTCCTAACTGTTTCAGCCCTGTCCCCCATGCAGCATTGAGCCCAAGAAGCATTCTTTAGGTTATTCCACATCAGTGTGTTACCTGGAGAGGTGTCTGTTTAAAGTTTTAATTGAGTTATTTACTTTCTTACTGGGTTTTAAGTGATCTCTCTAAGTCAGGGATATATTCTGTAAATATTTTCTGTGTGTGGCCTCTTTTCATGTGCTTGATAGCACCTTTCTGTGAACAGATGTCTTGGTTGTACTGAAGTTCAACTTATCGGTTGTTTCTGTTCTTATGACCTGGTTGTGCCTGAACATCAGTCTGACCCCCTTGAGTCACCAGCCCACCTCACACTCTCCCTGCCAGAGCTCTTAAATATACTCCATTCAAGAGCCTTGAACCCAGGTATATAGGTATATAAAACAGAAATTAAAATAAAGCATTTGCTGATTTGCTACATTATTTATTAATCATGATTAAATTTATTTTAGCACAGTTATTTGATATGCATATAATTTTACTATTTATTAAAGATAAAAGAAAACTTGCACATTAATGCCATGGACATATTTAGTTTTACATAGAGTCTTGGCTGAACATTTGATACTATGGAATCTAGAATACATTATTTTTTTTTTCTGAGATGACCAATATTCTGACTTTCTAAATGTAAGTGCTGAGACTATGGCTTCTCATAAATTCATTGGGCAAAACGTCAGAAGTACACGTGAGGCCATTTCTGACTGACACACAGTAGTCTTGAATCTGAGGCGTTTCAGGGAGTGTTCGTTGGTGTTGTGTGGAATGATGGTGTCTCAGGGTTGGTGTTGCTATGATGAAGCACCCTGACCAAAAGCGAGTTTAGGAGGAAAGGGTTTATTTGACTTATCCTCCCACATTCCTAATCATCATCAAAGGAAGTCAGGACAGGAACTCAGACAGGGCAGGAACCTGGAGGCAGGAGCTGATGCAGAAGCCATGGAGGGGTGCTGCTCACTGACTTGCCCCCCCATAGCTTTCTCAGACTGCTTTCTTAGAGAACCCTGGACGACCAGCCCAAGGATGAATACACTCAATGGGCTGTTGTCTACTCCTAATTAAGATTAATTATTTAATTACTAATTAATGCCCTACAGGTTTGCACACAGCCTGATTGTCTTAATTAGAGCTCCTATTGCTATGATGAAACACCATAACCAGAGCAACTTGAGAAGGAAAGGATTTACTTTAGCTTACTTGTTACTTCCTTTTTATTACATCAATTAATTAATTAAGTGAGGCTCTCTCTCTCTCTCTCTGCATGGGTACATGGGGCACACACACGCCAGGACATGAGTATGTTGGACAGTGGACAACTTACCAGAGTGGGTTGTCTCCTTCCACCACATGGGTCCTGGGGATCAGCTCACTCAGGCTTCACAGCAAATGCCATCTCCCACTGAGCCATTTCATTAGCTCCCTGTCTCATTTCTTTTTTTTTTTGAAGTTAAATAGTTGTTATTCTTTTTTTTAAATACTTTATTTTTTTTCTTCAAGTTGCATCTCAGTCACAAACCCCTCCCTATTCCCCCTTCTTATCCCGCCCTTCCACCCTCTTCCCCCAAGAAGTTTCCCCTTTCAGTCCAACAGATGGTTCCTTCTCTTATAACAGTAAGTATTATACAAAACAACAGATATAAATATGCCACATTTGTGAGAGTTAAATGGCCCAGTATACCTTCCCAATGTCCAGTTTATACATATTTGGCCCGTGAATTTAACATTCTACTATCTAACCATCTCCATGAGTTTAAAGGTCTATATGTGACTCAACATTCATACTAACTTGCAACACACTTTTAAGAATATCTTCTTAGATCTATAACACCCTCTTAATTCCTAAACAACTCAAAATTTA
The DNA here is from genome assembly GCA_907164525.1 of Lophiomys imhausi. Taxonomy (NCBI): domain Eukaryota; kingdom Metazoa; phylum Chordata; class Mammalia; order Rodentia; family Muridae; genus Lophiomys; species Lophiomys imhausi. The sequence goes on along the minus strand of CAJQZJ010031983.1, from coordinate 1,258,198 downwards.
ACTATGAGACTCTAGCTGTCTATTCTTCAACCACCTCAGAGACCTGAGAGGGATAAATATATTTGCTTATATAGGAAGTGCAGGGCCTGCAGCTTCCAAAACTAAGAAAGGACATACCAATGACTGCCTGGACAGTTCCAATTTTCTCTCCATACATTCCTGCATCAGTCTTCAGCCTTTGGGTCCTGTTTCTCTGACAGACATTTGTTGTAGAGCAGGGATTATGAAGGACTTACCTACCCTGTCTTGGCAGAGTTAGGCTGTCGACTTCCCTGCTACCAAGTTTTGTCCTTTTTGGACAGCAGTCTGTCTGCAGTTGGTGCAAGGGGTTTTTTCATGCCAAGAGACCCCAAGAGATCTGCAGAATATGACATTCAAAGATGTTATCTTAAATCAAGATTTTTTTTGATATCGAGACATATCAGTGCCTGACAGCACCCCCTATTCTACTCCAAGTAGAAGATAAGCATCGAAGAACCTCCACTGTAAGATGGTTGAATTAGTGGCAAGCCTATCCCTGTCTCATTTCTTAAAGCCACTGCTTTAGACAGGTAAGATGCCCTGACCCCTGAGAGACCGAGCTGCTGACTAATCTGCTGTCAGCCAGCATGCGGCAGTGGGCTTAGCCACTGGCCTCAATGCTGGGCTTCCTATGAAGTGGAAGATATTCAGATTTCCTTTGCAAGCCCCTGAATACAAAACAAAAGCACTCTTTTCCTTATCTTCCTTCAGATAGACCCAATTTCCTAATTCCACAGAATTTTCAAACATCATTTTTCTATACAGCACATTCTCAGGCAATTTGATGGTCTTCTCACTAAACCCTAAAGATCCCTGGGACAGAAGGCTCAGAGCCAGAGCTGGACTGACTGACAAGGTGAGACTCTTTCCTGGGCAGCCTTGGCGGAGCACACAACAGAAGGGTGGGGCTGGGAAGCCCTGTGAAGAGTCAGGCTTTATGAGGCCAGAGTAAAGAGGAATCAAGTTTCTCAGAATCTCAGAACTGCTTCAACACTGGTGCAGTTACCTCTTTGGGGTGGGCGAACCAATGGGAGTTCAACGCAGGGTCCCTTGATAGACACCAGGGATAATGGGGTTTCATCACGGGATTTCCTTGGCAGATATCGGAACATGCGGAGATACTAGCGAGAGTTTAGGGGAAGGGACTACATTTAAACAGCTGCTCAGAGACAGGGAACCTATAAACATTCTAGAAGGTCTGTCTCTTTTCCCCTGTCAAGGTCTAGAGTCTCCTTGCTGAGCAATGTCCTCTTTATTTTTGGTTTTGTAGAGCCTGGATCTAGGTATTTTATCCGACCTTTATTTACTTATTTTTTGGTACATGTGACCACTTTGCCTACTTTTTCTTTTAGGGAGGGTCCCAGAGAGGGGACTGTTGGAAGTTTGTACCCGGGATTGTACACCCACACTGACTTCCTAGTTCTGCGCTCTCCTGCAGGGAGCCAGTCTCCTGGGAGACCGGGCCCCCTCATTGATGGAACACAGTGCTCTAACACACACCTCCTTCCACCCTGAGGGTTACAAAGAGCACACGTACACTTCGTACCAGCCTGCCGTGCGTGTTCACTGTGATGGTGATGACCTGAGTGTGGAAGGCAAGGGCGGCAAGCCTTTCATGTAATATAATATAGAATATTATATTTTATATTTTATAAGGATTATATCACGGCCAATCATAATCACATCCTGTGCACAAGCAAAGCCAAGCATGTTTTCCAGTTTTGGTCTTTTTTGGTGGACATGCAAGTAAATCTCCACTGTCCAGTCTGGGTTTTCTGGGCACCTCTTCCCACCCAGCTCACTCCCCTGGGTCATTTCTAGCAGACCCAGCTAGAATGCATTCCTTTAGTCTCCCTTTGACTTCTTTGATCATCTCATATAGGTTTTGTATAATTGGAAAGAGAACCACAAGAGATTCCATGACTGATGAGGACAGCATGTATGAAAATTAAGCACTGTAATCAGCTCTAAGGAAAAATGAAAACCCACATGGAGAAAGAAGCCTTTGGCACATGAGAACACCACTGATTTCAGTGTGATCTCAGAGCTCCTCAGAAACTCAAATTATGGAGCCTCACCTCCCCCAGACCTGTGGGTCAGAAACCTGGGCAGGAAGTGGGTTAGCCTCAACTCTGGTGTTCTCTGGGCTTCCTGCTGGCGCCTTTCTCTGAGGTCACTGGGTGTTGTCACCGCCATCATGACACTAGTCACGAGTTGGTGAATACTCAGAGTCTGTATTCATCACGAGGTTGAAAACCAGGTCTGTCTGAGCGAGGGCGGTAGACATTGGTGTTCCGTGTATGCAGAGGCTTCAGCCCAGCCTGGCCCCACCTGTGACCTGCCTCCCTGCAGACTTGCCATGGACCTTCCTGGATATCCCTGCTCCCGCCCACCCTCCCCCTCACACACCCTGCCTGCTCAATACCCTGCCTGTGGCCCTTGACATTCCACCCATGCCCAGATCCAGCACCTCACCCACAGTGTGTGCTGGCAGCCAGGAATTGCATACATGTCAAAGAGGGACTAGATGCTTCCAGAAACAAGTCCCAAGGGTGAATGAGACATTTTGTGCAGAAAATGTCTTGAGAAGACACGAAGAAGCCTGGAACACTTGGGTCCTATCCTCTATACACATGGTAGCTGACTGCATACGCAGCAGTATTCCTGTGTAGCCAGCATGGGCTACCACCACCAGGGGGGCACTTTATTTCTCTTTCTCTGCTAATGCAGGGTTCCTGTTGGAAGCTGAGAGTATGTGCAATGGGGACTCTTGTGTTCCAGTCCTTCACTGGGCGTACTTCTCAAAGCAGCGACAGAGTTCCAACAGTGAGGTGCATGCAGAGGGGGTGCTGAGCCTGTGTGGGCCTCGCACTGCAAACATGCCTAGGCAGGGGAGGCTCACGCGCTGGCTGCCCAAAGCTGCCCAGTAGGAAAGAGTGTCCAGCTCCGTGAGTAGCTGCAGACCCCAGGGTGATGGGAGGGAGAGACCAAGCCTGTGGTTTACTCCTGAAGTAAGGGAGCAAGCATTCCATGGAAAGAGCCAAGGTCCAGGGAGAGGACCCGAAGTGTACTGCTGGAAGCAGTGTGGGCTCAGGCAAGGAAGAGAGGCACTTGCAACCTTCGAGGTGTGGCTCTGATAGCCATCAGGACTTTGGCACAGGTCACTGTAGGTAAATAAATCAGTCCACACACATCAGAGCAGTAAGCAAGTTGCAAGTATGAGTGTTCTCTCTCTCTCTCTTTCTCTCCCCCCGCCCCGTGTGTGTGTGTGTGTTGGGGGGGGGGGAGGTAGTTCAGTAGTAGTAGGATTTCAGGATTTCATGATGTTTGTTATGGAAGCTCAGGAGCTGAGAATTCTGGTCCCCCAGACTGTATGGGACCAAGTCCAGAGGAAATAAAGCTATACCTAAGTTAGACTTCCTCACAGTGTGATTTTGCATTGGCTTTTATCCAAGTCCCCTGGACACAGAACTGAGCAGGAATGACACTCTGGTAGTCTCCTTCTCACTTCTTAATGAAAATCATCTCTCCAATAAAACCAGCACTTTGGGGTTCTCACTGTCATTATATGTAAGGGCGAACATGCACAGAAAAAATCAAACTTGGAGACGGTGGTAGTCCATGCCTCATTCGTACTCTGCAGTCCATGGGGAGAATTCATTGCTCAATGGAGACTGGTGAATAGGAACAGAACATCCTCCTGGAAGAACACAAGGCAACAGTGTGTGTGCATGCGTGTCCTTGGCATGCAGCTTCAGCATGTGGACAGTGTCCTGGGCATGCAGCTTTAGCCTTCGTGACATTTCTGTCATTTCATGCCTACCATGAGAAATGCCAAAACAGAAAAGGAAATTTTAGGGTCTTACTTAGTAATGGACTTTATTTAATTGCAAGTATAGCAGTATTTATAGGTAAGAAGATGGGAGAGCATTGTGGGTTTCCTTGGCAAGCACACGTGCCTCTGGAAACCCTGAACCTTTGCCTTACTACCCACAGATCTGTTCCATAGATCTGGAGAGCCTTCCCACTGACAAGTGTCTCCCTGAGAAGATATCTGCTGTTTTGAGCTCAACCACCATATATGGCTCTTCTCTACTTTAGTCTTTCTTACAAGTGGATGTGACAGAGTGTTCTTTCATTTCAGAGGTGTTGTTTTAAAAATTAGTACAATGGTTTTAAGATTCAGTCTTGATTCAGTCTTTTTCCCTCTATTTGATATACACATACAACTTTATATCACTGCAAGCAACATATTTTATTTGTGTATTTTTTTTCAATTCATAGACAGACAAATTTAAAAAACCAATTTTAAGATTCAGTCTTGATTCAGTCTTGATTCAGTCTTCTTCCCTCTCTTTGATATACACATACAACTTTAAATCACTGCATACAACATATTTTATTTGTGTATATTTTTTTTCAATTCATAGACAGACAAATTTTAAAAACCAGGTTGGGACCATTGAGAAGATCCTGTGTCCATCCCTTTCATTGGCCGATTCATGAGTTGAATTGCTTTAATTTTCCCTGGATAAGTAAGTGTCCAGGATGAGATAGTGGGTCTGCTATGAGAAGGCCCTGCGCGGTCCCGGTCCAACACATCCCACCAACGTTTTGTGTCCCTGATTTGAATTTGGGGCACATGTATGTATGTGATATCTCAGCATGGCTGTATTTACCATCTTCATGGTGACTAAAGTGAAGATCTCCCTTTATTTAAGTGGTGTTTGTTCCATGGCTTGCTTTCTGTAGGCCCAGTGAGTTTCAGATTGGAATATTTGTGGTTTTATTGATGAGAAGAGCCGGGGGTCTTTGACAGATGTATGTTAGGAGCATTTCCCCATCTGTGGTTGCCTTTTACTTTTTAATTGCATCTTCTGGTGATTGTTTTAAATTTTAATGAAGTCTAATTTTCCCACTTTTTCTTCTGTGGTCAGTCTGTCCCAGGGACACAGTGGGGGCAGTGACTTGGCGGGGTGG
>CAJQZJ010031983.1:1234792-1253187 GCA_907164525.1 Lophiomys imhausi | reverse complement strand
CAGTCTGTCCCAGGGACACAGTGGGGGCAGTGACTTGGCGGGGTGGTCCTCACGTCTCTTTTTAACCCTTACATTTCAGATTTTATACTCATCCCATCTCACGTAATTATTGTGCCTCGTGTGTCCATTTTCTTTAACTGGCACACGGTCATTCTGATGCTCTTCTGTCAGTTCTTGAGAAAAGATTCACTTCCCCGTGAGTGGCTCTGATCCCCTTGTTCGTGTCATTGCTGGTGGGTTCTTCATTCGTCTCCATCCCTCTTTGTAGCTGTCACACCCCACTGTCTGGGCCAATGACTTTATATCACCTTTTCAAACATGGCGATATTAGTCCCCTCCTGCCCCCCAACCTTGCAGCAATGCCTCAGACTTTATTTAGGTCTTTGGAATTCCCATATTCATTTTAGAGTCCACATGTTGGTTTCTACTGAAGAGCTTCTTTGGATTTTGATAAGAAATATGTTATATCCATTAATTAACTTAAAGAAGTTGACTTTACAATCTTCCTAAGTCTCACTACCCATCTTCATTTAGTCAGTTACATTTTTTTCATTAGTGGCATTTTAAAATATCTTGTACCTCTCATTATAAATTCAATTCTAAATATTTTAGTTTTGATGTTATGACAAATGACATTTGATTTTCTTTATTTTACAATCATTTATACACAGTATGTAAAATATAAATACGTTTTGTACATTCATTAGTAGTTTCTTTTTTATAAATGTCTTAGGATACTTTATATATACTATACTTAAAGGCACTTTTATTTCTTTCATTACAATCTTGATTTCTTTTTCTTCTCAACTCTGTTGCCATGTCATGGCCTCTCACGGAATGCTAAACGAAGGCTGTTTCCACATGATGTCAACTGTGGACATTTACAGAATGTGTCCTTCATTTCAGATAAAGATTTTCACATTCCCAGCTTCCTAAGAGTTTTGCCATTTACGTAGTGAAGTTGTTCAGCTTAATGAAAACACGTCAACTAACCCTTGTCAGAAAGTGGCTGCCCTGGCGCAGCTGGAAGCCCCTGCCCTTGGGGACAAAGCCCTGACAACCCCTGAAAGGGATCAAGTGTTGCCTGTGGTGTTCTGAGCAGCCTCTCTGCTATTGCAGGACCCCAAATCCTCTTTCCTAAGACACACATGTGGGTCCAGTGGCTGCTCCTTTCATGAGGTGCTGAGGGAAGTCTGCTGCATCTTGGTCTGCTCAGGCAGGTGTGACAAAACTTTACGGATGAAGTTGCTTAGATAATAACACACTACAACCCAAGCCTGTTTCCTACGGTTTTGGGAGTCCTGAAGTCTAACTTCAAGGAACAGGCACATTTGGTTTCTGGAGACCTATTTTCTGTTCTATGGATGACACCTTCTTGAGGTGTCTTCACATGGCATGGCAGAAGTAGCAGAAGAGTTCCCTCTGACCAGCTCTGGGTTCTACCCCATGACCCTATCACTCCAAAGATCCCATTTCCTTGTTCCATCACCTAAGAGGTGAAGGTTTTCATGTGTGATTTGGAAACATACCCATGTGCACATATGTCTACACACACACCCTCACACACACTGGCACACACACCCATACTCTCACACACAGACACACATGCAGAACACACATAACTCACACACACAGGGACACATGCACACACGCACCTGTACTCACACACACAGGCACACATGCACAAACATACACACACAGGCACACATGCATGCACACACACACCTGTACTCACACACACAGGCACACATGCACACACATACACAGGCACACATGCACGCACACACACACCTGTACTTGCACACACAGGCACACGTGCACACACACCTGTACTCACACGTACAGGCACACATACACTTACACACATTGGCACACAGGCACACCTGCACACACAGGCACACATGCATGCATACACGTGTACACACACTCACACATATCTACCCTTTACATTGGGAACATGCAGTCTCATAGACAGGTAAATCCAAACTCAGATCCCACTGCTCCCTCCATCATTCTGTCATCTTTCTCACTTGGTCCTGAGTCAGATTTTTGCAATTATTAATTAAGAGTTAAGTAATAAAACACCTTCACTTTGAAAATTAGCTTTACTCAATTTCTTCTCTAGACTCAACTTAGAAATAAATATAAAGGAGTGGGTTGTGCAAATCTCTGCAATGGTCGGGGCCTAGGAGGACCTGGGGAGGGGGGGGCTACATTCTGAATTGCCTTCTTGCTTTGCTTTCTATTCATGAAGGCCTTACTCATTAAAACACCCTGTGCCTTCACCGTGGCTTATCCTACAAGAGACCATGATTGTGTCTTTCTAATGGCCTTGAGTTCCCAATATGCAAACCGATTGCCGAACTCCCCACCAACAACATTCATACAAGCAGGATTTTGTCTGCCTCTGTCAGAGTAGCTTTGATATTTTGTAATACATGCAACAAATTTTAGAGTTTTCTTTAATTCGGTCAGTTTCATTTTGCTTACGAGGAACTTTCAGATACGACATACATTTCTCGTAGGGACATTTCAAAAAATTTGCATTACCATTAGCATAGATACAGTATGTCCTTGGAATGGAGCACCAGAAATATTTTGTGGTCAGGTAATCACACTGTATGCTGTATGGACTAATAAAATTTTGAAAAGGTGCCAAGCAAATGTTAGCTAAAGCAAAGAAGTCTGTCTGCCAAGCTGCTGCATGAAGCTGGGTTTCTGCTCCCACAGTCTGTTCCATTGACTCCCACACCGACGGCCCAAATGATTCCACAGAGAAGTGCTAGCTGTCTTCAGAGAGCTGCCTGAACACTGTGTGGCTTGGCTTACTGGAATGGCTGTCACAGCTGTGGCAGATTGGGGAGGAAGGCCAGCAGTTGCTGCTTTTTGTCCCATGCCAGCTTCCTGGTGATAGTTGGGTAATCCCAGCATGCTCAGGTACATTTCATTGTATATGTGGGTATGTGAGGCATACCCAGAACATACTCAGAAAGTGCAGATCATATGGGAAACAATACAACATGTTATTTAAGGCCCAGTTTCTTAATTTTTCTTTCGCATTTAGTGAGTTTTGAGCACCAGCCCTGAGAGTTGAACGATCCCCATATGCCAACGTTACCCTACCAGATGTCTATCTGGACAGGCGTTCAGTTTAGCTTCCTTCTTTCTCGTTCAGCAGTCCTGAACAGCAGCTGCACAGGGGAAGTTTCAGCAAGGTACTCTGTTACAGTTAATACACACAGTGCTATGGTTTTCAGAAATCTAGAAACTGCATTTGGTTATATAGTCAGTTCATGGATAGGTCACAGGAGCACACACACAATTGTCCTCAGAATCCCCAAACAAGCTAACATCTATCTAGACACATTAACGCACGTGTAGTGAATGCCAGCACAGTGAGGAAGGTGGCAGCAGACATTTACAAAACCCACTGAGAGTGTCCACAATCTCCTGGTCCTCAGAGCATCACCTGGGCAGGCTCTGCCATTGGTGCCATACTTGCTGCTTGTGGCTAGGGAAGCACTGAGGCAGGACCCCTTCCCCATCAGCTTCCTCCTGTCTTCTGATGACATCTCAGTGTTCATGAGCCCCTAGTGACTGTAGCCAGTGCCTTCAGAGCTGGCTTGGACTTGGCCATCGTTTCCCACTTGCCAAGTTGTGGAGGTTTTCTCTTGTGTGTGGTGTTTTTAGCTCGAGGAGAGCCTCTCCTTGCTATCCTCTGTCTGAATGAGACCGACTGTATGTGGACCATGTAGGGTCTTTGTTTATTTTTCACTTACTGATTTATGCCCAGTTTGGACTGTTAGAAAGAAGGTGTGTGTGTGTGTGTGTGTGTGTGTGTGTGTGTGTGTGTGTGTGTGTGTGTACCAGTTTATCTGTTGTCTTTTGACTGCCCCTTGGATATAAACTAGTGGTGGCTAAAGACAAAGAAGAAACTGAGTCTCTAGCCTGAGAAGAGATGAAACTTTTTGCAATGTAGTACACACTCCATGTAGGGAGGCTGTGAACATTTGTGCTCTGTAGTACATGTTCCATGTAGGGAAGCCAGAGCTTCCTTCATGGAAACCTGTGAACAATGACAAGTGTTTCTCAGGGATCGTGGGCTGAGGGGCAAATAGTATGGGCAACTGAAAAGAATTACATATTCTTGTCCTGTCGCATAAAACATCCCAGCCTCACAACACGTGGCTGAGGAGGTAGGAGGGACCACTTGTCTGTCCTTAGGCCTGATTCCCACTGTAGTGCTGGGACACCACACAGCAACATTTGCCTGTGACTGCTCACCAGTCTCTAATGCTGGCTCCATATGCCTGCTCATCACCTCTTTCTTCCTGTCCCTGCAGCCTCCTCCTGTGACCAGGAGCACCAGTCAGCTCTTGAGGAAGCCAAGCAGCCCAAGAATGACAACGTTGTGATCCCTGAGTGTGCACATGGAGGCCTCTACAAGCCAGTGCAATGCCACCCATCCACTGGATACTGCTGGTGTGTGCTGGTGGACACTGGGCGGCCCATTCCCGGAACCTCCACAAGGTAAGATGCATCCTCATGGTGGGAGCTGGGGAAGATATGTTGGGCTATGGAGTTAGGAAAGTGGAACATACCCCCCATATTCTTTCTACTATGGGCTCAGATCCTGTTAAACTCAGCATCACACTCGGAGTGTGACAATCACACAGGGATTCTGTCTGTTCTCTGTGCTTTGGCTGCTTGAGAAGAGTGGTTCTGACCATGAGAAGGAAAGCTGATCTTTAGCAGTAATGGGCCATCAGGTATGAAGCAGAGAAGGGTAAACTCTAGAAAGAGCATTTGGACCACACCAAAGACTAAAAAATCCCTTTTTGCTGCTGGCTTTGGCTAGAGAGGTTAAATATTTAAGAAGCCAAATACCACCAATAGCTTCCTATAGAACATAAATATTTGTATCTAGAAGTTATCATTTAAAGGGAAGAGTGTGTGAGGGGGCTGGAGAGATGGCTCAGCAGTTAAGAACACTGGGCCACTCTTCCAGAGAGAGGACCTGGGTTCAATTCTCAACATCTACATGGCAGCTCAGAACTTTTTCTAACCCCAGTTCCAGGGAGATCTGTCACCTCATACAGATCTGTAACTGCACATTAGAGAGAGAGAGAGAGAGAGAGAGAGAGAGAGAGAGAGAGAGAGGAATGTGTAAGGCAAGAGTGATTAACGTTATTCATGTTTGCTTGTGTTTTCTGTCAGTTTGAACAAACAAGGTCTCCTGGAGTACTGGCAGGGGCTAGTACATACGTGGACATGCGGGTGGGGGGAGTGTTCCTGAGTGGGTGCAATGTGCCCAGTGGGTACCTGTCAGCAGCCCTTTGCTGTATGACTTTGATGTATTTTTCCCCTAGACTTATAAATATGCAAACGTCCTTTCTTTTAATGTGGAGAGCTTCGCTCTGATTTCACTCCAGGTGCCCAGATGAGCATTGGAATGTTCCCTAAATTGTTTGCCCAATTATTCAAGTGTCACAGCTAGCACCCCGTGGGATGCCCTGATCATCATAGACTTCAAGGGCAGAAGCAAGGTACAGTTGCTGGGATGACAATGCTTTCATCAAGACCAAGTCTCAGCCCTCAGTGAGGCCATCTTCCTCGGGGGTCCTGCTTTGGATATTGTGACATCAGAGCTGATTCTAGCAGTCAACACCGCCCTGTCCTCACCACACCGGAGGACAGTGACCCAGAAAGCTGAGCCCTGGGGAAACCTTAGGTTTGGAAGCAAGCACAGGTTGCATGTCTGAGCTAGAAGCCCCACCACTCCTGGGTTTTGCTATGCTAATCCATTGTCCTGTGTGTAGGTAGACAGGGTGTACTGTCTTCTGAGCAGCCCACATACTTGAGCTTCTGGCTTCTTTGTCATGTGTCACGTGGGGCACCAGCAGGCTCCTGCCAGCTGCAGGCTTGGCTCCATGCACGGGTCTATCACAGAGGACAAGCGGCCCTGGCAGATGTTTTCTAAGAGTCGGCTTGCGGAAATCCTTACACAGTCAAAGCCAGCACTCATCCAGCGGGCTCTGAAACAGTGGGATGGAGCATTTGTAATGCTATCCCTGGAGAACCCGAGAGCAGCTTAGACTGTGACTGAGTAGGAGCCAGGCAATCTCTTTCCTCTGTGCAGACTTCCCCTGGGCTTCAGGCCAAACAGAACAAACTCAGACTCTCACTTCCATGTTTGCCCAATAGAGAACCATCCTCCCCAAGGTTCAGGAAATGGCTCAACCTGGACAGAAGTGAGGAGGCTGCTGAGACGGCCACCGTCCTCTGTGTCACTCTTTCCTACACCCATTAAACCAAAGCCAGAAGAGGGTTTATATCCTTTGGGAATGGAGTTAGTTATGCACAGTTGTGAGCTGCCATGTGGATGCTGGGAATTGAACCCATGTCCTCTGGAGGAGCAGCCGGTGCTCTTAACTGCTGAACCATTACTCCAGCCCCAAGGGAGTTTCTGTTTTTGTCAGTAAGAAAACTCTTTCTCTCTCAATTGATGGACTTGCTCAGTTGCAGTCTCATTCCTAGGCTGTTACCTGCCCAGCCAGGGAAGGGAGCCATTTACCAGAGTTCCTTCATTGAGCACTAGGGCAGGGCCAGCTTCCAGTACAATAAACTCTGCTTTGTGAGGAAAAGAGACAACACTACCCGTAGCACCCAACTGTCCTGCAAACAGAAAGTGGCACCAGGGTGGAGAGCACTTCAGAGGTGGACAGGGGGCAGGTGGGATCCCAGCTGGACCCTACCTGACCAGCCTTTCTAGGCAGGGGAAGGAGAAAGCTTCAGGGAAGATGAGCCTGTGGGGCAAAGGTGGGATGTGGGACGCAGAGGGTTCGGCTGGAGCAGGGAAAACAGAGCCAGGCCTGGGATCACACCTCCCTCAACAGCCCTGATGGGCAGTGCTGGCCCGTGTTGTGTGTTGTCACACTTGCTCAGTGGTGGTGAGAATATGTCCTGGCTTCCTTTCCATCATTTTCCCTTCAGTAAACACTTGAATGATTTGAATGGTCTTCATGTTCCAGGCATAGTGCTGGGGGTGGGGAACTCAGAGGATAAACACCAGGGCTTCGTGGAGGATGGTGACAGAATGGGTCCATGGCTAAGCCTGCACCGTCTTGGACGCTGATACATCTGGAGGGTGTTGAGCAAGAACAGGGACTTGGGGCACAGAGAAACAGAGCAGCTGGGTGTGGCCTCCAAGACCCTGTACTGATGCAGCAGGACTCGGTGAGCAAGGTGTGAAGACCACAACACTGAGATATGAGCGGCTCAGGCGAGATTGACATTCTGACCATATTTTGTGTGATTTTTGTATGGAGTTGGGGCACACCTGCCAGGCCCTCCTGCCAAGCCCCGTGACACTGAACTGGAGGAGGGGCAAATTTCTACCTGGCTGCTGGCCAGCAGTAGCAGGGGCTTGGAGCAGGCTATTGGGTTCCTCCTGCAGGCTGACTGCCAGCTTCTCCATTAGTGCCGGAGCAGACTTCCCTTTCACCTTTGTGAGGGCCGGCTCAGGCTTTGTCCACCTGCCTGGTTGCTGCAGTCTGGCCCAATCTGCCTTGAGATAGCCTCTGCTCCTGACCCCAGCACTCAGCACGGTGGCCATGTGCATGTGGCTATGTGGGCGTGAAATGGCACTTCTCTGTGGCGGCAAGCCTGATATCAGATGGGCAGCCACAGCCAGGCAATGTTCTTCCTCCCCCCCACCCTTATGTGAAATAATCACTGTTGAAAGAACAAGGGCTGTTGCAGCCAAGTTCACTCTGGTAAACCCATGAGCGCCGCTCCAGATCACTGTCTCAGCACTGGCAAGCCTTTCTCAACACTCTCTCAAATGGGCAGAACGCAGTTACTTAAATGTGCTCTTCAAATTTCAGCACCACTGTAAAGACTCAAGAGAGCTCAGCCCCAAGTTAGAGCGAAGATCAAGTGAGCTGGAACAGAACTGTGAATGGCTTGGCTCTCAGATGGTGTGAAGGACCAAACACCAGAAGGAAAGCTCCGCTTTCTGACACTGTGGTGCAGTCCATGGCCCACGTATGATGGGACTTCTGGCTTGGTGCTCTGTGCCATCAGTTAGGAGCTGAGATACATGCTCAACTTTCTAAGGACACAGTCACTGTAGCATAGATGTCAGCCCTGACTTATCCCTAACCCTCAGACACTGCCTGGCAACTGGTATGCTACCTGGGGCGTCTATTCTCTTTAAATTAAAATCACTCAGGAATAGTGGCTAATGGCCCCCAAGGCAGCTGATTGTTTTCCATCTTGTCTTCAGAGGAATTTTGGCTCCTGTTGATGATGTGATCCTGGCAGCAGAGGCCAACTGAGTAGGGGTCCCTCCACCCCATTGTCCCTGCCCTGTGGTTGTGGATGTCCCATGCTGTCTGGCACCGAGTCTCTGTGTTCTCAGTGGCTTTGGGGAAGGATGTGGTAGTTCAGCTGTTTACCAGGGTGTATCGGGGACTCTAATTTTGGAAGCAACATTTCAGAAAGATGTGAAATTTGTGAAAAGAGAGTGTTGATTTCTCTGTTGTCAAAGCTGATGTTCAGGGGAGAAAGGCAATGGGGCGGTGGCCCTGGGTCTTGTCACAGCTGGGCTGCTCCTGCTGCTTGGATCTAGTGTTCCATCAGAAATCACTTATTATTATCACCATTATATTATACCATACCATACATCATCATCATTATATTGTACCATTCCACAGCATATCATATTGTCTTTGGTTCTGTGAGATAAATTTTCATGTAACCAAGACTAGCCTCAAACGCACTACATAGCCAAAGGCACCTTGCAATCTCTTTTAAAAATTTTATATATGTGTGTCTCACATGTATGTATGTGTGTGTACATGTGTGCATGTGTGAGTGTGTGTGTGTGTGTATGTGTGTGTGTGTGTGTGTGTGTGTGTGTGAATCTGGGCACATACATGTCACATCATGCATATTGAGCTCTGAAGACAGCTTCCTGGAATCAGTTTTGTCCTACTGCAGTAGATTTTGGGGATTTAATTTAGGTTGTTGGATTTCTGTGGCAAGTGTTTCTATGCTTAGCCATAACAGCCCTGCCTAGAACTCCTGTCCTGGCTCTTCTTTCTGAGTTCTGGTACTACAGGCATGCTACCGTGCCCAGTTTCAGAAGACTTTAATGAGTGTCTCATAATGAGAAATTTCATTTTCTTTTATTTTTCTATGGAAGGAAAATAAATTAATAATGAAAAATGAAACTCTGAATAAGTGTGACCTCAATATCCTTCCCATGACTAGAAAGGGAAGTAGCCAGGAAGATAGGAGGAGGAACCAGTACAGTTTTTCCATTCCATGACTGAAAATCTGCAGCCCTAGGACCTAGAGCCTTCCATTTGTGCCTTCTCCCCATTAGCCCCAGCCTGTCACCCTCCTTTCCTGGCCCTTAGTCCACACAGGTGACCCACGAGTGAGCATTTCTTATCCATCACCCCCCCACATGTGCAGCACCCCAGTCCCTAAGAAGGAGTCACCAAGGGGGAATCCAAGCATGAGACTTGGACAAAGTGGAGTATAATTGTGGGAAACAGAGAGACTCAGTCAGTGCTGAAGGCTGCGGGTCTGCCGGTAGCTGGGAGGGAAGGCTGGGATCAGGGCAGCAAACTTCCCATCAGATGGAACAAGTCAGCAGGATAGGTGGTCATGAGACACCCATGAGAGGAAACTCCACCTCTCGGCGCCCCAAATCCAGTCCTTGCTGAGACAACCCCTTTCCTGACCTCCCAGTAAGAGGGTAGTGTATGGTACAGAGGGAGGAAGTTGGTGATCTTTGGTACAAGACTTTGCTACACTTCAGCAGTCACACAGGCCTGGAGCAAGGGCACTTTCAATGAGCTCTTAGCCAGCGTCAGAGTTTTATCTGTGTTTGAACCAGAAACAAGAGACAGCAAGCACCTCTAGGCAGAGGGCATGGGCAGGCCTTCTGAGGCATTCTACTAACTCCCAATGGAACCCATAGCATGCTCCTTCCTTTCTTTCTTCCTTCCTTCTTCCCTACCTTATTTCCTTCTTTCTTTTTAAATGTTTGAACAGATTTTTGTAGCTCCATGAGTTGGATTGAAAATTA
Organism: Lophiomys imhausi; assembly: GCA_907164525.1. Classification (NCBI taxonomy): domain Eukaryota; kingdom Metazoa; phylum Chordata; class Mammalia; order Rodentia; family Muridae; genus Lophiomys; species Lophiomys imhausi. The sequence goes on along the minus strand of CAJQZJ010031983.1, from coordinate 1,243,085 downwards.
GTCAGCCTTTCAATGACATCACTGTGGGGCTCAAGTTCTTTCTGAGACCCTGGCTCCTTTCTGAAGGTAGCCAAGTGGACAACCCTTTGCCCCACCCATGCCCACAGTCCTCACTCCCATGCATTTGAAAACCCTCCAAGAGACAGCCGGGCAGAACACTTGCTTGCCCTAAAGTCATGAACTGGAAGATGGCGGGAGGGCATGGGTGTTCACAAACCACTAGACAAGACCCTCTTTGGAACTAAACTAAGGGGCTAAGCTTGGCCATGTGTGCTGAGCTGCAAGTCCTCTTTGTCCTGTTGACCATGGATGTTAGTTGACCTAGGAATATCTGCTCGAGCCACCAAGGAGTTAAGTCACAGGGCTGTGGCACTAGGATAAATCTTACAGAATGTTTCTGGGGCTAAAGCCCTGCATAGCTTATTAGACGTGAAAAACTGGAGACGGCTCCAACTCAGGGTCTCAACCCCACTCCTTTCTTTGTTTCCCTCCTGCTCCCAGGTATGAGCAACCCAAGTGTGACAACACAGCCAGAGCTCACCCAGCGAAGGCCCAGGACCTCTACAAGAACAGGCCACTACAGGGTGAGTACAGCATCCATGGGGGTCAGGCAGCCCTGTGACCTCTCAGGACCACAGGTAATGTGGAACGAGGGAGCTGACACCTCTGCTTTCCTATGGCCGGGTGGACCCTGTGTCTTGTGGCTCCTCTAAAGGCCTGGATCCCAGAAGACATGGGAATCCATGTAAGAGACAGGAAATACACACGCTGATCTCAGAGCTAATCCAAATTTGGCAATGTGGAAAGGGCCACCAGTACATGACCAGACATTTAAGGGAAGAAAGAGTCTCTCTGAAGTGAGCCACCATGACAAAACTAGGAGTTTCATGCAAGGCTTCTAGTTACTCTGTGAGCAATGAGTACCCTGGCAGACATCACTCTTTTTGTTGAACTGGCATTTGAAGCTGGCAGTTGCCTTTAATAAACATGAATCCATCTGTGTACCAAGTGAACCTAACTGCAAGGACTGTTTGAGATTAAACAGAGAGCAGCCTTAAACTTACAATGCATCAGAGCTTTTGCTGGAAGAAGCTTCCCCGGGTGTTTGCTTTTCTCAAAATGCACACAAGTATCTGTCTATGACGTGTGAGTAGCAAGGGCTCCAGCTGACAGACCGACGCCGACAATTCGGGTGAACTCAGTGTCCTAAGTAAGTACTGCTTACAGCTCTGTATTCTTTGGTTTGGTTTCCTTTAAGTGTCTGCAGACTACGCATGCTCGGTCAGTCTCCAGGCTTGGACAGCCCACTCCAGGCAAGACTGCTCTGGTCTCCTCTAGACAGGATAAGGCCTCCTGTAGTAATTATCCTCACTTCCTTCATAGTTTGGACTGTATCGATAAAGAAGGTAATGCTGAAAGAAAAAAAAAGGCCAGCGCACCCACATTTCCATATCGACCATTGCCACCATGTGCGCATGCTCACTGCAGAGGAGCGCCTGGCCCAGCTCTGCTGTGGTGAAGCATCCACACTTTGTGTCCACCTCCTGCTCTGATGATCTTCACCAAGGCTTTCTGCTGGTTCCCGCTCCCTGTCTACTCGTAGGTTCAAGAACCTGTAGGTGACATCATCTTCAGGATTTTGTGTTCCTTACTGTGGATAACATCTTGCTTCCTGCCTCCTGGGTCAGGGGTTGAGACATAGAGGATGAGGTTCAGGACAAATCTGGTGCAGACTCCTGCCTGGTACCTTTGCATATGAATGCTATGTTTTTAGATGCTGTCTGGCCTGAAGAGCACCTTCCCAGACTTTCCCAGATCATGTCTCTGAAGTCAGATTTTCTTGCTTATGTAGATAGACTCTGTTGGCTTTCAACTCTCTATGCAGCTGACGATGGCCTTGAATTTCTGATCCTTGTGCTTCTACCTCACAAGTGCCAGGCCAGCATGCTTGGGACTATTCAGCTATTCTATAGCATGTGCTAGTGTGTTGACTGAAATCAGGCTTTTGCCTGATCAGTAGTTAGCATGGTTTTTTTTTTTTTTTTGGTTTTTCGAGACAGGGTTTCTCTGTGTATCCTTGGCTGTCCTGGACTCACTTTGTAGACCAGGCTGGCCTCGAACTCACAAAGATCCGCCTGCCTCTGCCTCCCAAGTGCTGGGATTAAAGGCGTGCGCCACCACCGCCCGGCTGTTAAAAGCAATATCCTTGCTGGGCTTGACAAGTCCTTATCACATCCTATAGAATTTCACTGTGTCCTCTGCTCCCAATGCCAGCATTGAAGAACCCAAGACTTACTACTATTAATACAATGCCCCATGACCTCTAAGCACTGTGGTTCCCCTCTCCCCATGGATGCTACCTATTACTTTCCATTTAAGCTTCTTCTTTCATGGTGAGATTTCACACTTTAGAGGCTATTGTTGTTGATTCAAAGACTGGGGTTGTAAGTAATTTGGTGAGGACCAGTGGCCATCACTATGGAGAACATGATATGATGCATCGTTTGGCCTGCCTGAAGATCAGAAGAAGTTCCTCGGGGAGCCAGCATTCAGCATATAGAAGAGGTCCCTGTTAAAGCCAAGGCAGCCATTGTATTTTTCTGGCACGAGGGGGAAGGACCATGGGGCCTCGCAACAGAGACACTACCTCACCATCCCTCAAATGTCCCGGCCTTGGAGAGTTCAGCTATTCTGCAATCCCAAGAGGTTTGGGAGAGTGCTGCTAACGCCCACTTAATAGCTTCCATTAGTTGGAAATTATTATCCTTATTAGGAGAGAAATCCAGGAAAGTCCTAAATTAACTCCAGGATGTACACTCTTCTTTGAGAGGAGAAGAAATTGATTTCCATCATAACCCAGCAGCCATGCGGCAGGTGAAGCGTCATGTCACACAGGCTGGGCGGGGAGAGTTTTCCTTGGTGAAGACATGCTTTCCCTTCTGTGTTGCTTTCTTCTAGGTCAGCAGCCTTCATGTCCCATGACTGCTCGCTGCCTTTGCCTGTTTTGTAGCTCCTGCCAACTGACAAGTGATGACTCAGTCTTTGGGGTTCAGCATTTCAGCGTTGGGCTGTATATGGAGAGGTGGCTGTTCAAAGTTCCTTCATGCTGTAGGTTTCTGTGTCAGGTTGTCTCATGGTGGCTTTGAGAAAAGTAAAAACCAGGATAATGGAACAAAGTCGCAGAGCCATCCTTTTCCTTTGGTAAATCTATCTTTTTTTTTTTTTTTGTCCCTAATTAAAATACTGCATGGTGAGTGGCTAGAGAGGCGGGCCAGTAGTTAATAACAGGTACCCTTCTTGCTAAGGACCCAGTTTTGGTTCCCAGCACTCACATCTGTGTTTCACACCATTATGCCTGCTCTAAGGCAATCTGATGTTCCTGGTGACTGCATGTGTGTGCACATACCCACACACAAACACACACAGGCAAATAATAATTTTTTTTAAAAAGCTCATGGGTGTTTTAAACAATGTATCTGCCCTGTTCTTCCACCTACCCCTCTATTCTTATTCTCATACTCCCTTGAGACAAATGAGCTACTTGTAAGAAATTCAATGTGGTCCTTCATTGGAAATGTGTCCCTTCTTCCCTCAGGACTCATCTTCCAGGACACCCTCCTTCCTCTCCATCGGCATGCACCTGTTTTGGGTGTTCCCATGTACCCAAGGCTTGAGTTACTGGGTGAAGATGTGGACCTCCTGATTTTGCCTCTTTCCTGTACCTCACAAGCTCCCTTGGGTGAGACCCAGCCCTCCAACTGCCTTCCATCAGCATAGGCCACAGGAATATGATAGAATAAGGGTCTGTTCCTCTTGCCTTCCTTTGGCAACACAGCCTTGAGAGACAATTGTTGATTTCAATTAACATCAATCTCTTTCTTTCTTCTTTAATTTTTGTTTTTGTTGAGATAGGTCTCATGAAACCCAGACTGGCCTCTAATAACTCACTACATAGTGGAAGTCTAGATCCTCCTGCCTCTATCTCCTAAATGCTAGAACTACAACTGTGTGCTACACCGCTTCATGTTTGCAGCACTCATGACTGAACCCAGGGTCTGGTGTATGTGAGGCAAGCATTCTACCATCTGAGACACATGCCTTGTCTGTGGTATAAGGCTTTAAAAAAATAAACATTTCCAGAATGGGGAGGGTAACTGATCCTTGAAATTCACCACTTTCTTTATACCTCAAAGCTCTTTCCACCCAGTGAAAGGAGGAAGAGGCTCAGGAGTGTCCTCCTTGCTTGGCAGCCCACAGCAATTGCAGGCGTAATTATAACCCTTGACTCAAACCCTCAAGCGGCCTTCTATCCTTCTCAAGCAATAGTTTAGCATCATTTTAAATTGTTTCAAAATTAATTATGACTTTCTGAGGCAGCAGAAAATGATCCTCACCTCCCCCTCGGCACAGCTTAGCTTGCTTCTCCGAGGTAATTAGACCCCAAACTGCATGCCAATTATTGCATGGTACGTGGAGCGGTTGGTGTTTACCTTTCTTGCCAAGTGGATGGGCAGACAGCAGACAGCACCTTCCGCAGCCAGAGGGTTCCACGACAGTGAGAGATGTCAACGTTTCTCTTTCAAAAAGTAAATGTCAACTTCTATGCTTTGTCCTGTCAGTTTAGGCTCTGAGCTCAGACAGGAATCAGCTGGGAACATTTATGCTTGCTTGTTTATGATTCATTTAAAAAAAATTGAGACAAGGTCTCATGTGGCCTATGCTGGCCTTGAACTTGTAAGTAATGAACGCTCACCTTGAGTTCCTGATCCTCCTGCCTCACCTCCTGGGTTCTGGGATTATAGACATTCGCCGTCTTGCCTGGTTTATGTGGCACTCGGGAAGGCAACCCTAGCCTCCTGCAGGCTAGCCAAACACTCTGCTAATCGAGATACAGCCCCAGCTCATTCTTTGCTTTAGACACGAGCCTCTCCACTTGAGCCTGTGGGTGAGGCGTTGCTGTTGGGTGACTGTGATCATGCCAGTGACACAAGCCGGGGTTTCTGCGTGTGTGTGAAGGGCCCCTCCTACGCGATGATTGAAAGTGTGTCTCCATGATGTTAGTTTCTGATTGTTGGTCTTGATGGCTAAGTGAGAAACTACTTTTGTAGAAGAATGTAACTGATGGACCTTTTAGAAGACAAATCTGAGGCAAGAAGAGGGCACTGAATTGGTTTCGATGAGGAAAGAAATCATGGGTCCAGGGAGTTAGGAGGCTCACCTTATACCTTCCTCCCTAAGGCTTTAGGAACAGGAACAACAGGGAAAGGGGCCAGGAATGGAGAAGCCTGGTGGTTGGGCAGAGGTGCAAAGTGATAGCCTCATCTGTGGGGATATTCTGGATGCCATCATGCAGTTATGCTACAGGAAAGGGCCTCCTGGACACCAGGGGCAAAGAAGAGCAAACTTTCTATTTAGTCCTTGTTGTTGTTGCTGCTGCTACTGCTTCCTCCTCCTCCTCCTCCTCCTCCTCCTCCTCCTCCTCCTCCTCCTCCTCCTTCTCCTCCTCCTCATTCTTCTAGGCTGAATTATAAGACATGAACATGGGGATGAAGGTAAATGAAAGGTGAGAATGAAGAATGACTGAAGTCCTATCTGAAATTTTATTGGAATACTGCACTCAGTTGATAGTTATTTTCTGGTTTTCAGAGGATGAGAAGAAACGAGAGAAGGTTTTGGGGAAGATTATGGGAATCGTTCATGATAAAGTAAGAATAGTCAAGATACAGAAAGACATGTTTCCTCACTCACCTGCAGGAGAAATAAATCATAAGTGCCAGCCAGAGATTATATTTGTCAACACTTTGATGGCAACAGGGTCCTGAGTGAGCTGTGATGTTTTCTCCATTACTTAGATGAAAAGATGAACTTCCTTCCACCAAACACTAAGAAAGCTGAATGTATAGGAACCACAAACATGGGTCATCTGATTGTTTGGAAGGGATAGGGTACCAGAGCAAGCACTATGGCATTCCATCAAGAGAGCATTTACTGTTCTCATACATTAGGGGGAATGTGGTTTTGACACCCTGCTCCCAGGAGACCCCTTCCTCCCAGCTACCAGGTCTGTGGTGGCTCTTAATGACCAAAGAGTCTGAGAGACTCATCAGCCTACCCATAGACTTCATCTTTATAAGCAGCAAGGCCAGATTCTGCTTTGGGACCGGGCACTTGACAGTGTCCTGTGCTCTGTTGGGTGTCCTTGGTTTACTTCTCTGCTGTCACCACCATAGAATAGATATCATCCTCAAGTATGAGAACACAGCCTTGTGTGGCTACCTCTGCACTGGGCCCAACTACTAGCTACCTGTGATTAGTGGTAACCCACCAGTGACTCACCTGCATGTCATCCACAGAATCAATGCTGTGGTGTTTAGAAAGCATTGGTGGACTGTGGGAATCAGCCAGCAAAGTTGGAATGTAGGGAAGGTTGCATAGAAGGGAAGGGGAGAAAACTTGCTAGCATGGTGGAGCACTAGGGAGATCACGTGGACCACAAGGGGCAGGTACACCTTCTCTTCCAGTAAATGTGGTCCCTGCAGCAGACCCAGCCCAGAGCACTGTATGGGGCTGGAGGAAGAAGCAGAATTCAAACACATTTCCCATCACTGTGGATACCAAACCAGGAGTACTGAGGTACACCTACAGGGAAGGTTTAAAAAACTGGTCAGCTTTCGAAAAACATCTAAATATTCTAAAGATCTACTGGCTTCGATTTGATTTTTTGTTTCCCAACATTTGTTTGTTTTTTTGAGACAGGGTTTCTCTGTGTATCCCTGGCTGTCCTGGACTCACTTTGTAGATCAGGCTAGCCTCGAACTCACAGAGATCCTCCTGCCTCTGCCCCCCAAGTGCTGGGATTAAAGGCATGCACCACCATGCATGGCATTTCCCAACATTTTAATACAATAAGTACTTCATTCACAAGATACCCATGTGTTTGCCCAAGTAGCCCAGTGTTAAATGACACATGAGCCAATAGGGACATTCAACAGAGAACCCAAGGAGTTCTGGCTCTGTGCCAGCTCTTTGACGAAATGCTCCCCAGCCAAAGTTGTCTGGCTGGAAGAATTGTGTCCATTGCTTCTGATGGGGCAGTCGCATAACCAGTTTCATGAAAAGCTACTTTACCCCAATGCTTTGAGAGTAGTGTTTACAAAGAAATGAGGCAGAATGAAGCCTAAGTCACCATCAGTCCCAAATGAAACATCGTCCAGACAAATTAATAGTGTAAGCAGTGTTTCGGAGACAGCTTCAAAAACATATGAGAACACACTGTCCTCAGACAACATCAGATATGTTTAATTGTTGTTAAACAATCTTTATTCTATTACAAATATTTCCTGCTTCTTTATTAAGGCCATTCATCTAGAATTACCCAGTTGGAAGAAAGAACCAGCTTGCCGTCCTCTGGCCTTAGCACACTTTATCCATTTAGGCTTTTCCCCAGGATTAATCTGAATTTGTTGAGACTCAACCACAGTCAGGTTGAAAGCTCCCTGAAATACATCTGTTCAAAGAATCTATGTGGATGACCTATGCAGAAGGGCGCCCCAAGGGCCCTGCATCACCACACACGTGTGTGATCTCATTCCTTAGGCACCCACCTTAATTTTTGAGGCAGGGTCTCTCACTGGTGTGAAGCTCACCTATCGAACTAGGCTGCCTGGCCGTTCAGCCTTGGGGGTTCACTTGTGCAACCTCCCCAGCACTAGGATTACAGATGTGGGACACCATGCCTGGATTTTTTTTTTTTAAATATGGGTTCTGAAGATTGAACTCAGCTTTCCTGCTTGCAAGGAAAACAGCTTACTGACTGAGTTGTGCCCCAGTTCCATACTCCACACTTTTGGTCTTTTTATTGTAAGCCCCGACCCTAACTCTTACTTAGCTTCCTCTGACGGCTCCTGAGTTGATCTTATTTCTGGAATGGTTCAGATTCCAGGGGGTAGTGACATCCTTCAAGTGTTACATGCCCCAGGCTGGTCATCTGCAAAGTGAGGTGACACTATTAGCTTGTCATGTTGGCTGCTGTCTCTCCTCACTAAGGGAAACTACTCAGACACTGCTAGTTTTCTTCTGCTGTCTTTCTTTCCACCCCTACTAAGCCATTTTTTTTTTTGCATTGTGACATCAGGTTTCACCCTCAGTACCCCAATGTTTTGAACCTAGAGCTGGTTAGAATGTCACCTCTTTCCCTTTGTCAATGTGGGTTGCTCCTTCTAACATTGTGTGTGTGTGTGTGTGTTAGAGAGAGAGAGAGAGAGAGAGAGAGAGAGAGAGAGAGAGAGAGAGA
>CAJQZJ010031983.1:1184974-1234782 GCA_907164525.1 Lophiomys imhausi | reverse complement strand
GAGAGAGAGAGAGAGAGAGAGAGAGAGAGAGAGAGAGAGAGAGAGAGCAAGGAACGCTGAAGGGTGCAGGATGTGGGAGAAACACCTCTGCTCTCTAGGTGTTGGGACCTGGACACCAAGATCACAGTTTCATTACCCCACAATCTATGCACCTAGGCAAAAAAAAAGAATACAAACAATTAGAATGGAGAATGGAGGCTGGTGTGTTTGTTAAAATCTCCACTGATACCTGAGTATATTTGGGTAAAATTCTTAGAAGCTTTTGTCCAGATTCACTGTGAGAAGAACAGCTCAGCTCACCCCAACAGTACTGAGTCAGAACCCTCAGAGGGAAGGTACAGGCATTGGAAGGTGACAATCACCTGCTGAAGAAAGTCTAGGGGAGAAGACAGGCAACACCCAGACCCCTGAGGTGATATTGGCATCTGGGGTCACATCTACAACAGGCAGGGCTGTGAAAAGGCTCTGCTGGTGGCAGACACTGGATTGTATTCTCAGACCAACACCATGGTGCCCACCTGCACAAGTCTGCAGCAAGCATCAGGGACACTCCTGGAAGGACAAAGTGGAGGGAAACGTGGTTTATAATGAATAATAGCAGGGCCTGGAAATGTCTACAATTTTTTTTCCTTAGAACGTGATTTAATGTTTTTTTTTTTTTTTCTAGTTCTCTTCTGACTTGTCAAAGTGAGGGCAGTCTTACAGTGAAAGGAGTCCTCTCTCTGACAAAGGGTGCCCTGGCTGCCCCTTAGGTGCTAATTGGCTTTTGGAAATTCCTGGGATGATTGTGTGAGGGTGTTCCTACTGGCAGGCTTCTCCAGGAGTCTGTCTGTCTGTTCTCTTTACTCCTTCCTATCTAATCAGCTTCTTGAGCCTGTGGGATCCCCTCATCCCCCAGAAAACGTTGATGCTTTTCTCAGTTCCCCCCTGACGGCTTGTCATCAAGGTCCCATAAAGTCAAAGAGGACCTTGTGATGTCTGCCAAGCCAAGACACCCCTGGAGCGTACTGTGACATGTCCCCCCCCCCCCCCCCCCCCCCGTCCCCCACTGTCACTTAACACTGTCTTGTTAGATAGCAAATCCTTTCCACCTTCCCCGGAGCAAAGCAAGGCAAGTTGCTATTCCATGCAACAGTAGGAATTTTATCTCTGTAATTTCTCTAATGGAGAACTCTTTCTGAAGTACTGAGAGGGATACAGCAGACACCAGGGTCCATCAATACCCACAGCTCCACTGCTGCCCATCCTCTGGCCTGACCATGATGTGTTGTATATTGCCATCACTCTTCATTCTCGAGACACACACCAGGCCCGGCATCCTCCATGCACGGCATCCATCTGGGAGGCCATGTAAGCAGAAGTACAGAGTTGTTTTGTGTCCACAGAATCAGGAAGGAGCTGGGGTACAACCTGAGGTCCCCCACATCCCTTCCCTGGGGTGTTGACATCACACCTACACCTCCATAGCCCACAAAGGGAGAAGTGGGCTCTTAAGAGCCACTGTCTGTACCTGCAGGTGGGAGAATTTCTGGGAAGCACTTGTGTGTCCTCCAGGGAAGACAGTGTTTCCTCCACCTCTAAGGACAGGATGGCTATAGGAGGCTGGCAAAGTCCAGGCGTGAGGTGGAGATTCCTGGAGGGCAATCTTGGCCCTTGCCCCGAACAAGTGTGCTCAGAGTCCTTCTCAGAAGAACCCAGGAGGAGCAGGCTCAGAGTCCTCCCACTCTTCTCTGTTTTCACGAAGCCCCTGTGCTTAGAGTGGCCTTCGTAACTACCAAAGCAAGTCAATGGGGAGTCTGTAGCAGACACGAGGTCACACAGGGTGCTCAGACAGACAGACAGTAAAGGCTGGAAGCTTCTGGACTCGGGACCTTGCCCTGCTGAGGAACTTGCGTTATCCTCCTGTAAGGGTCGGAAAAGTGAACAATTACATTTATATTCAAAAACAATTATTCTGACGCATCATGGAGGATGATCATATGGACTTGGGGTAGAGGGGAGCTGTGTGACCCGCGTGGAATATCCTGGATCAGCTCTTCCAAACTGAGGACTAGGGGGTGCTAAGATGACTGTGAGTCCAAAGAATTCCTAGCTTATACCCTGCTTGTGCTCTGCAGGGCACATGGAGACCAGGGACAACGGGGCTAGCTGGAGGTCACGTGGTCCAAAAGGACTATCTGCATTGAAAGTTGGACCCTGCCACATCTTGTTCTCAGGGTCTTTTATCTGGCGCTTGCCTCTGGCAGTTTTATTTTTCGGTCTTCACTTTTTATACATTAAAAAGTAAATAGTATGTTCTCCATCTTGATAGCAAATGCCCAGTTGACCTGCCATGAGATTTTGTGCATTGTCTTGAGAGTCCCAGCTTTCTTAGATGTAGCTGGGTGCAGAACCCACACAGGCAGTATGTTCATGTTCCTACTGCCTGGAACGCACACACACATGCACACACCACCCATCCCCTACACCAGTCTGGGTAGCCTCATCTTACAGATATACGCCCTTTCTCTAGCTCACCCCTCCACTGAGAGGTCAGTGACCCAGAGCTGACAAATAGGTTCTGGGTTGTCAGAGAGATGCTTAAGGGGATGATCGTCCAGGCCATCAGGAGTTCTGCATGCTGCTCAGAGGACGCGAGCTGACCAGGGAAGCCTGGGACCAGCTGCACTGGCTGCACTTTATGTCTCATCTGTTAAAGGTCCAGGACAGACACCAGATAGTACTGAGAATGTTCAGCCATGGTGTCCCCAAGCCCACTAGTCCCCATGTGTAGGTTTGTCCTCATTGTATGTGAGGCTCTCCTGCTGTCATTTGTGGCCATCAAAGGCCAAAAAGGGGACTGCATGGCACTCATCCTAAAACTAACATTATCAGCACTGGAGTCCTGTTATCAGACGAGCCCGGACTCAACATACTTCAGGACTGCTGTCTGAGCTCAGCAGACCTGGTGCTGCTGGTCAGCACCCACACTGGGGCCTTGGCATTCGAAGGCAGCTGGTAGTACCCACTTGAAGTATTTACTGGTCTGGAGTATGGTTATATAAATTCAGCTCTCTGACTGTGCCCTACCCATGTGTTTGAGTGGACTATACAAGTACCTGAATTGGATGAGCTTGCCCATTACCTCTCCAGGGGAGTGCATTCTGCCTGGGGTTCCTAGTTAGATGCCGACCACAGATCCTCACTGACTCATATCAGGGATTCCTAAGAGGAGAACTATGGTGGCCAAGCTTTTCTGAAGAAGTACAGTTTCAAGAATGTGGGTGAGGGGATGGCCCTATTTTCTGACAATCTTAGAGTTTGAGTGGCAGTGAGCTGAGGAGTGATGGGTAGGTGGCCTGCACCTCTGCCCAGGACTATATTGGGTCCTGGCTCGGCTCAGGCCTGTGACTGAAGCACCTGTCCTGACTGTCCACCCTCTAAAGTGTCCCGTTGTTTCTCCAGACTAGGGTGAGAGCCACCCCTCACACACAGGTTTTGCTTCACTGGACACAGGGAGGATCCTGCTTGTTCGATCACTGTGGTTATTATCTCCTCCTGCCTCAGCTGCTGACCTCAAACATGACTCTATCTTTTGTATATTGGCATAACTCCTTCTTCCTAGACTTTCTATTTCTTCATTTTTTTCATGTTGACTTCTTTCCTGCATGTTTTACCTTGACAGAATGTGTTCCCTTTGCTGGAAAGTTTGGCATTTTTCCTGGTGGTCAGCCATTTCTCCACATAGGTCCTTGCTGTAGGGTGCTATCCACTTCTGCGGGCCTGGGGTCCTGGAGTCCTAGTTGAGGCTTTCACTGAAGTCTAAAGCAACAGAGATGGAGGACACATCAGGCCGCCATGCGGACACACAGAAGGGAGGACAGTTTTCACCAGAGCCAGTGGCTTGTGCTGCTGTCATGACTGGAAGGCAGAGGAGGGTCTCCTCAGATGACAAGGTGATAAGAACACAGAGCCCAGTGATGCCAGGACTGAGCCGTGTGACCCAAGCCAGGCACAGAAGCGGACAGAGGATGTTCCCAGCACATAGAGTGGCAGGCTCCGTCGCTCACAGCCCACGGGCACACTCAGCTCGCGCCGCACCTGGGACCCAATATCTGGTGGCCAGCCTACCAGGGCAGGGTGTGAAGCAGATGTGGGGCACATGTGGCAGGACCCTGCAGGCTGTGCCACCTTTACACTGAGGAAACAGGGGCCCTGTTAGTGATGTTAAGCATTATTGAAAGGAAAACAGTAGCTTCCAATTTCCCCATGCAGGGCCGTGGCTGCTTCCCAGATAAAACTCGAGGGGTATGGAAAATCCTTCAGGTTATTAACAAAACCTATAAATATGAATAGCCATGCAGGCATGAGGTGACAACATTTCATTCAGAATGGAGCTGGTTTCCTGTTCCCCGAAGCACTGGGTTTACAACAGTCTAGGTGAAGGAGTCTGGAGTAGGGCCAGGGAGTCTATAGGAGTCTATAATCAGTCTCAGTTCTGAGAAACAAGCTTGGAGTGGAATTCAGAGAGGGTTTGTTTGCAAATGCAAAACCAGCAGCATTTAGCCGGGGCAAACGGTTCTTTCCTTTGAATCATATCCCTTTTCCTATATCCCCACTCTACCCAGACTGGCTTGTTTAGCAAGGTTTCTATAGGGTGAAGAGAGCAGCGTGGAGGTCTTAGCAAGACTCCTGCAGCACCCTGCTCTCCTGAGCATCCCTCAGATGTTGCAGTGCCACCTCGGCTGGCATCCCGCCAGCACCGGCCCCTTCCAGGTGCTTGCCGCTGACGCTGGCTTTCAGTGTGTCTTATGCCTGGTGATCAGGCGGGGTGTATATTACCCTATTCCTGAGTGTAAGGGCCAGAGAAGGCAGAGGATCTGTTCTCACACTTGGCCAGAGGGTGAGGACATGCTGCCATGTCTTCTTTAAAACTCCTCTTCCTTGATGGGCATACTCTTGGTGGCTCTGAAAGGACTGTCCTGGTGGCTAGCACAGTGTGTTCTCACCTTGTTGCCTCGTGTGTATTGGCACACGCTGCTTGACTTTGTCCATTCTCCTGGCCACCAGCTTGTGGTTACCAATTGCCAAGGTCCATCTCTGGTCTTGACCTCATGTGCCCTGTGCACCTTGTCTAGCTCTCTCCACTGTTTGCTTTTGAGTCTTCCTGAACACCAATAGCCAAGATGGGCAAGTCTCCTGGTACAGCATGGGCCCTTACTCTGTAGGAGGCTGCTTTGAGGTTCCACACAGGGTTGGGGCGCTCCAGTGCATGGACTGCCTGAACTCACAGCTCCAAAGATTTGACTAAATGGGCCAGCTGTCACCTGGGAAGTTTCAGTTTGCCTGAGGTTACGATACATAGAGTATCTGGAGACTTTCCAAGGGAAGGAATCCCTGCAGCCAAATTGAACCTTTTACATTGACAATGCTCTCCTTGCCACAGCCCTGGAGTCATCAGGAAATGAGTCGATTGTTCTGACCTTTACTGAGCAGATACACCACTAAGTGAGCATCCAAGGCTGGGAGCAGAATAGCAGGCACTGAGTCACTGAGTTTTAAGGTGAGATTCGCATCCTCAGTCCATGGTCCACTTGCATAATTTTTTTTCCTTATCCTGCTGCCATGGAAGTATTCTCATGTATAGGAAGCCAGCTTATCCCTCTCTACCCTTCAGGTTCTCTTCCTAAGCCCTCTCATTCAGTGGCCTGAGTAGGTTGGTATGCACTGTGAGAACACCCAGCTCCTACTCTGCAAAGAAGCCCCTGATCTCTGTCTTTGAGTTCTCTAGGGCAGGATCCAGGTGACAATGGGGAGACTGTAGCGTCGTGTTCATCTGCAGGGAGGGTACTGTGTGGACGACTTCTCTTGCCAAGATTTATAAGGTAGAAAGCATTCAAATGCAGATAGCTGGGTCTGGTTTTCTAAGCTCAACAAACAGCCAGTCACCAGTAAAGGTTGGAGCTGTCTCACGTGAGGTAGTGTTGGCTTCATGGTAGGGCGCAGTGGCTAACGGTGTTGTATTGTACAGAATAGGTAGGAAATCCTCATCAGAGGAACAAAGAACACAGTGTCCTGAGCACACTGATTTATTAGGAATGTAGGAGATGAGACTAGGTGGAGAGGAATGATATCCAAGGAGGATCAGCACTGTTGTTGACAAACCAGAAAGCAGGCCTATACATTCAGAGTGAAGAAAGCCAAGAGCCCGAGAGCCTGTATTTTAGAAGAGCTTCCTATGCCTCCATGTGGTCCAGTTGTGTTGTAGCGTTACGTGTTTTCAATGAGAGAAAACTGGGTCCTGGGTTGATGGGTCAGACAGGCAGTCTTTCTTTAGAGAATTTACCACTTTCATGAACTGTTATCTTGGAATTTCTTGGGCCCTTTCACTTGAATGACAACTTGGAGGAGAAGGGAACAGTTTAGTGACTTGAAAAAAAATGCAGATTTAGACAGCATTTTCTGAAATCATGAGTAACATCATTCTCCTCCCTCCATTCTTCCTGGCTTCACGCCCCAGTGAGCTTGAAATGCTAAGCGGGCTTCTCTTCAGTCATCTTCTCAAAGACTTTTCAAACAACAGGAGGTTCTCTGACAGCTAGTTTGTGAGAGGTTGCTGGAGTTGCATGGTGACTAGAGTGTGTGACACCACAGACACCCAAGAAGTAGCGCCTGTGCTGAAGCATCACACCAGTAGCCTGGCCAGTGAGTTCTGGCCAGTGAGTCCTTAAGAAGTTGTTCTTCTGGAAAAGGCTCAGCCATGCACAGTCATAGTTCTAATTTTCTGGAATACTAAGGTCTAATGGGCCAGGCCCCAATAATTTTGCTATTCTTGACAATATTTTTACAAGATAACTATTTTAAAGGCATAAAAAAAACCAGAAGCCACTTATGAAAATCATCACTCTTCCATCATGAAGGAAAATGCTTATGTTCCCAATGGCTGATATGATTGTGCAAGCATTTGTTACTCCCTAAGTATTTTAGGTCAGTGAATATCCATTTTGTGGAAAACACTGGCATGTTAAGCTTACACAGCCTAGGTGCAGGGCTTTAGACTCGTTCCATTTCATGCTGGTGTGGCCTTGAGGCTCCAATAAGTACAGTGACTTGGTTCACAATTTTTAAAATATTAGCTATCCAACCTACTGGGCAAAGATCACCTGTACTATTTTCGAGTTTGATTGTCAGGTGATTAATGTCTTTCTTCACTTAGAGCATTGTGAAGTGTTCTGCAAATGAGAAAGCTAAAGACAGAATTTCATATCTTTTCCTGGCATAGGTGTGCCAGACTGCCATTGATCCAAGGTGCTTTTCCTCGGTGCTCCTGACCCAGATATATGCTAATTAGCTGTGTCACTGAGTGGGTGGCTCTGGTATACCTTGAGGTCCCACCTGGTCCTCCTCGGTCCCAAATACAAAAGTTTCCTCTATCCCCTCTGTCCTTGAGGACCTTCTTGAAGCCCAGCAGCTTGTCTAGCTGAGCTGAGAGGAATGCATCCTTTTTTGCCTTCTGCAAAATGTTGGGGAGAAACCCAAGAAGCCCAGTTTCCCTTTTCCTCAAGAACAATAGGTTACAATGACTAATGGAGACTGTTCATTGCCTGGCTAGCCTTCCTCTGCCATTGGGAACTGTGTCTGATTGGTCCCTTCCAGAGGTCTCTGACTGTGTTGTTTCTTCCATTTCAAAATCTTGGGGATGAATCCTGAGCTCTAGAGAGTCTCAGACCTGGGCACAGGGGAGCCCCAGGTGAAGTTGGGCTAAGTGGTCTGCACACAGCATTTTAGTAAGTTCCTGCCCCATGCTATGGGTCACAAGAGACAACGCCTTGACCTTCATGCTCATACAATAAGAATCATAGCATGGAAAATAGAAAGGCAGATGTGCCCACTCAGTTATTCCTGAATACCTAAGACCATGTTGATGCAGAAACTATGGCATTTGAGTGCTGGCTATGGAGGCAGAACAGGAAGTGAGGACCCAGGAGAAGCACAGAGGTCAAGGTGGGAGTCAGAGTGTGGGTACTTAGTGGAGCCTACTTCTTTTTCTTCTTTTTTATGTTTATTACTTCAATTTACATCTCCATCACAGTCCCCTCCCTTTCACCCCTCCAGGATCCACCCTCCTACCCTCCCACCCTCTCCCCCTTCTCCCATCTATCCTACTCCTCCAGTGTGGAGTGCCCCAGCATATCAGTCCCCTTCATTTCAGCAGCCATATGAGGGCTAAGAGCTTCCTCGTGCACTGGGGGCCTATATGGAGCCCATTTCTTAGCTCCCACTTCATACCTTGAAACGTTAGAATTCACTGGGTCAGAGCCAGCACTTCAAGCAAGGGTGTCACCAAGTCACACACTGGCAGATATGTGTTCACTGAAAGTGGTGTTGTTTTTGCTGCTGTCATTAGCACTGCCCTTGGGAATGCAGGGGAGGACAGGAACACTGCCCAAGGGGTAATATGGAGGGAGCACAGTCAAGAGGGAGGAGGGCTGAGGATAAGCAGGACTGCCCTTTCCAGCCAGGATTAGCCATGAGCCTTGCTGTGCCCCTTGGAACTGATGTGACAGGAAATAGGACAATAATGGCAGCTAAGAAATCAGCAGCCTGTGGGCTTGCAAGGCCTTCTCAGTCTCTAATGAAGCTCAGGGCTAACCTCTGACCTTATTGTTTTTCTATGGTGTCTCAAAGAAAAGGAACAATGTTTAGACAGAGGGCTGAGGGCTTGGGTTAGGGAATAGAGGTTTACCTTTGGAGAAAGAAGTGCTTTCAGAGCTTCCTGTGCACCCTGACTTGGATGGGCCTAGCCTGCCTTCACCTGCTGACCTGGACAGGAACATGCCCATGTTCTGACGAGACTGTAGTAAGGCTCTGAGGCGTTGCTTCATAGAGACATTTCAGAGAGGGGATGGTCTTTGCTTGGATCTCATTTCCCTTCTCATTTCTCAGATGGTCATGTGGGCCCATGGCTCCGGCTGGAGGTCTTTCTAGGCTGAGGCTGGTCTGATAGCTCACGGGCACATCCAAGGCAGGCAGATGGCCCACCTCCCTCATTCTCAGCCTTTAGTTGTTGCTCACCCAGACTCTTCCTACTATGTGCCACAGGCTTGTCACCATCTCAGTTATGCCAGAAGGGGGAAATTGGTGACATGATCTTTCTTACAATGTTCACCATCAAAACATACATCAGCGCTCATGCTGGAAGTAACTTGAACTGGGAATTGTTTTCAGAATGGAGGTGTCCTGGCAAATACCTGCCTATGTCTGACTATGCCAGGCCTCGTGAGTTTGCTGGAAGCTAACCGGCTTAGGAATTCCATCCTCCATTGGTTTTGATCTGTTTCAAAATTAAAAGCAAGGATATCATGAGCTATGGAGATTGCAGAACTTCCTGCTCTGTGTTTGGACTCCTGGAGATGCACAGGAACCTGAACAGGCCAACTGTGGACTGACCGGGTACTCAGTCCCATGGGGACATGCCCGCTCAGGATTTATACAGATGCCACCCTCCCAGGAGTTGGTGTCTTTAGATGTCTCGGCCTGTGTACGTGGCCAGAGCTTGTTCTTGCTTGACACAGATTGTACTCTTCATTTCTCTCCTGGTTGCCTGGCTGTCTCTGGGCCTATCCATGACACTATCATTCTGCCCTGACTCCACGGTCCCTGGGTTACCGGGGTGCTCTCAGCAATCAAGTGTTTTTTAAACAATGATAGTTCAGTTCTAGAAAGCCGTTACCTGATAATTTTCTGGGAAGTTTCTGCACAGCGAACTTAGCTTAGGAGAAGGTCAAGCAGCAGTATATGTTTATTCAGCTGAGTGACAGAGCCAGACCAGACCAGACTGGAGTGAGGTGCGGGCACCAGAAGTGGCTCTGGCCCTTGAAAGAGACTTACAATGCCACATTACAATTGAGAATGTGTCCAAAGATCCTCACTCTGCCTCAGGAAGCCTGTGACCTTAGATTTGATAGGAAGGGCACAGATGGGAATCTGGAGAAATCCTGAGTCCTATGAAGTAACTCTGAGCCTCTCTCACACTCCGCATATCTCTTCAGCAGCACTTCCCTCTACAAGCTCCTTGAGGGCTGGGCTCATGGCTGTCATCAAGGCCCTTGATGAATGTCACCGATGTTCTTGGGAAACCCAGAGAGATTCCAGGTGCCAGCAGGGCTGGCTTGAGGATAAATGCCTAGACAGTTCCTTGTTTCAGACGCTTCCCTCAGATCCCTCACGTATGTTCTTCTGATGGCCCACCCTATGGAGAGTTACCCCAAGCAGAGGTTTTCTGGGATGTTGGTTAAGAGAGGCCCCATAGTCATATATCTTCAATAGCTTTCTTGAAGGATTAGGACAATGGAAGCCATGTACAGGCCATGTGCTCATCCATGTCTGAATTTTTCCCATTACCTTGGCTCTCTACTGGGCCTTAGTCCCTAATCAGGAGCTGATTTCCACCAATGTATGAATGTGAACTCCTTGGCCTGCATCCCAGAGTCCAGGGATTAAACTATACTTTAAAAGATGGGAAATTATCCTGAAAATAATATCTGAACATAAATATTTCAAGTATAGAAATATAGAAAATAGCAAAATAGAGTTAACACAAGAGCGGGGATTTTTTTTTTCTTTTTAATCTTACAATTGGAGAGGTTGGTGAGATTTTCTCTGGAGCTTCCTCAGCCTAGCCTGACCCCTCTGTGGGGTCCAGCCTGGAGGAAGGACTGCCAGATTGGCTTCTCATACCCATAACAAGCTTCAGGCAGCTAAATACAAACATCTGAACGAACTTTCCTAACTGGTTAGTTGGTTGCCTGTGTCTAAGTTTTGCTTCTTTTCATGGTCCTGAAGTTAAGTGTTAAGAAGATATGAGTTGTGCACAAGGAAAGTCAGCAGGGGACTGATGGGGGATGGGTCCTGTATCCCAGGGCACATCACCCTGCACATGTTTGTGACTACGTAAAGAGGAGATCTAGTTATCTTGGAACAGCCATGTTCTAGGATATCTGTGACCCTTGTGTTTCAGAGGCCGTTTGACCATGGATCATTACTAGCTGCTTAAGTCCTAGGCTAGGCCTCCCAAACAAGCCCATTTCCCAGCTCTCCATACTCGAAGGGCATCAGCCAGGCTTGGCTCACAGCAGCCTCTTGCCTGCTCACAAGGCAGCCCATCTTCCCTTCCTCACAAGGAGATTGAAGCCATCTGAGGCCTTCCCTCCAGTCTTACCACACACACACACTAGGATGGTTGTTCAGGGAGGGTGAATCTGGTCCCTCATTCCCATCTCTGTGGCCTTAGGAGCAGCAAGAAGAATGAGAGGCCTTGGTCTTTGTTCAGTTACAGGGTCAAAACACTGGCCCCTCTAGCCCAGCCTGGTTGTAACTTCCTAGAATGTCCACTTTCAGATTCCACTCTTTGTTTAAGATTCATGCCACTATCTCTTTGTGTCTTTCTGTCTTTCTGTCTCTCTCAATATGAATGGATTCCTTTATTTTGCCAGGCTGTGAAGTGCCTAAAGCTGGCATAGTAGTGGGGACAACCTGTGTGTCCAAGTAGGTTCAAGCATCAGGGGTAACTTCATGACATGAGCTGGAAGCTGTGATCCAGCCTCTGCTAACATCACGATCCCAGGTTCCTCAGTCCTTAGAAATGCTCAAGGAAACTCTAAGCTTAGAGAAAACAGCACCCCGGCAGTTCCCCACTGAGGAGTCACCTCAGGAAGAGGGGTATTTTGGCCGTATGCCTGCTTCAGCTGGTAGCAGTACTATGATTTAAAATTGACTTTTAAAGCTCAGCAACAAGTATCAACAAATTCAAAATATGTCAGCAACCAGATACTTCAGACTCATGAGGTCACTGACATTGATTGACCAGCTCAAGGCCTGGGGTCCTGCCCCACTCCCCCAACCTCACAATGTTTCATTGGCATGTGTTTCATAACACATCTGTTATGGCTGGCCAGCATGGATACAGACCCACGTAAGGATCACACAGCCTCTTCTCCTGATAAACTGCTCTTTGCCTGCATCGTCTCTGCATGGGGTTTCCTTGTGGTAACCAGATATGCCATGTAGGTCACTGGGAGAAAGTATAAATTCATCATGACGATCTACAGAGGAGGCTTGTCCTGCAATCAAGAGAGTCATCATGAACATGCATAAACTCATGCTAGAAAAACGTACATCATGAGCATAAATAAAATTACTGAAACCAGTAGTTTTTAAATCAAAGAAGTCTGTTTTTTTTTAAAAATAAGAGTGTTTCATAGAGAGTGAAGAACACATTTATTTTGAAAGATTAAAAAAAAAAACAAGCAAATTTTTAAGGCATTGAATGTGGACTAGGTTCTGGAGAAGGGACTACAAGGTCAAGGTTGCCTGCACTGAGCTCTGCATTTACCCGGAGAATATCCTCCTGTCGAAACTATCCCCAAATAAAGTGACTTTCCTTAAATAAAGACCTGCATGCCTGGTGCTGACTCACCGTGGACACCAGCATTCTTGGAAGCCATCAGACCCCAAGACAGGCAGCTGATCAAGACGAGAAATGGAGGCGTGAAGCATGAAGACCCACTGAGTCCTGTATATCCTGTCATCCCGTGGTCCTGGTGGAGACCTAATGTTGCAGAGGAACCCACAGGCTCACTGCTCATGCAATGGATGGGCAGGTTAAGATGGTCGGCCCAGGAGCTGGTATCTAGAGAGTTCATGGGTTCTGTCTACAACACCAGACCACTGTGAGGCCACATGGGGTCACTGCTGCCCCTTTATCTGAAGGCAGGTCAGTGCTCTTGGATGTTTGCCAGACTGCATCTTCCTTTTGGCCCCACGGTACAACGATATTTCGTACATATGGCAAGGAATCACCTCCAAGAGCAATGGGTTGTTTCAGCTTTCTCTTTAGACCACGTCAGTCTCACATCTGTTTGTCTTGGCACTTGGAAATACTTTTATGCCCCATGTCAGGTATCACAAGGCAGTATGGATCTAGGCTTGGCAGTGCAGCAGACAAAGATCTGTCGGATTATGTCAGGGAGCCAGTCAGCTTAGGGTACTTGGTGATGAAGGCAACACACCCCTGAGTGGTGGCAGACATGGTGGACAGCTCCGGGTCTTCATCTGGGTCTCTTTCTCACATCTCCACTGCTGTGTCTGACTGAG
Source organism: Lophiomys imhausi (assembly GCA_907164525.1). Lineage (NCBI taxonomy): Eukaryota > Metazoa > Chordata > Mammalia > Rodentia > Muridae > Lophiomys > Lophiomys imhausi. Next base: position 1,221,648 of record CAJQZJ010031983.1, on the reverse strand, counting down.
CATCCAGATTGGGAGATTGCCCATGAGAGGCTTCCTGAGACCTCATTCCAACCAGCTCCACCAATTCTCCTACCTTCTCCCCTCTTTGGAGGTGACCCCCCTCCAAAGTTGATAAACTTTAACAAACATAAATGTCAGAGGCTAAAGAAAGGAGGTGGCTATCAGTTACCCCTGTAAAAGGAAATAAGGACTTCATACCCAGAACCTTGCTTGGTTTTGACTGTGACCAGATCCCTGCTTCTTTACAGGCCCCCAGTGGACATTCTTTGGGCAGATGTGATCAGTGGCTTCCTTTGCCATGTTTAACTTTGAGTCTCTTGAGGCCAGTAAGCACTGGGGAGCTCATGAGTATACCCCAGGGTTTTACACATGCTCTCCCAGCATGCTTCCCTCCTCACACTTCCCTTGGACAAGCTGGCTGTTAGGCTGGCACTTGGGAAGCACCATCAGGTGGCCCTGCTTCATCTCTTCTGCCCTTGTTTCCACATCACCATGGTGAATGCCTGTTTTGTCTCTCGTGGTCCTGCAGGGATGGCTTTCTGCAGTTCCTTAAGAGCCAACGACCACCCGCAGCCTCTGCAACCTCAGGCTTCTGCTTCCTTCCTGGGGAATGCCTCGAGGGACGCAGGGGATGCAGGGCATTTTCTCAGAGCCCTTCGCCCAGTGGTTATGGCTTTTTCTACAGATTGCAATCCATTCCTTTAATTGAGCACAGAGGAGATACAGTCTTTCCAGTCTCAAGTTCCACACGCTCTATGAAAGGCCCACATCTGTTTTCAGCTAGAATGTTTAATAAGTCAAAACAGACCTCCACAGATCCTTGCTATGGGCAGCTAGCATTCTCTTGAATCACAGTAACAAAAACCCAGGTGTTCAAAGGACAACCACGAACCAGAATGTCTTTAGCCACACCAGCATGCCAGTCTGTCCCTACCCAACCGCCTTAACTCAGGGTAAAGAAAATATCTCAGAGAAGTGTCAGGGGACGTCTGTTGGGACTGTGTGAAGGGGAGGTTGTTGAAGAAGTGCTGCCATGCATGTAAAATGCTCTGTGGAAAGCTGAGCTTTAGATAGCAGAGACGGTGAGTCACTCCTGGCCCAAGGTCCTACACAGCCAGATCTGGGGCTCACAGGTGTGAATGCCTGTGATCCTTGATACGTGTTGAGCTGATGTTCAAGAGTGAATCTGCTCCCAATGAGGCAACTGTAGATCTGTCTCATATTGCTTCTAACTGTGCTTAAGGTCTCAGAAGATGTATAGTGGCAGATGGACTCACTGCCCTGTGTTAGATCTCCCTATGTAGATCCCAGTAGGGAGAACTCCGTGACTCCTGATGCTTCCAAGTGTCTTGTGCCTCATGTAACAAAGGGATACCCATACATGCCTTAAATTGTGGCTTTAATTTCAACCAGAGGCTAAAGCTTGAGAATCTTAATCCTGTGTCATAATTCAACAAATGTTAGATACCACGATAAATAGTTGCTGTGAGTCAAGGTCCCACACCTATGAACTACGGTGGTACAATCGGTTAGCATGAGGAACTATGGTACACCAAGTACCTGCACATATAACCAAATATCCACATCAAGTCAGCTCATTCATATGAAGTGAGTCTAACATACTAATTTCTGAATACTAAATCTCTTTTTTTCCATTGTCCAGAAAAGTCTGCTATACTTTGTGAATTCCACTAACAGAGGGGAAAAAAATGTACTTTTTTTTTTTTTTTTTTTTAGGTTGTCCTGGTGCCAAAAAGCAGGAGTTTCTGACAAGTGTCCTAGATGCACTCTCCACAGATATGGTTCATGCAGTCTCCGACCTGTCCTCCTCTTCTGGCAGGTATACTGTGTCCTGCTGCAGAACAATATGCTGGCCTGAAGCCCAGAAGTTTGAAGGAATCTGGAAAGCTCAAGTCTTCCTGGCCAGTGGCCACGTGAGAGCAGCCAGTTCGCTTGCATGTAGTTAGGTCCAAAGCACAGGAGACCCTCTAGACCAGAGGACATTTTGGTAACAGCCCCCACTCTTCATTTTCAGGGGCTCCTGGGGCCCAGGGAGGCCCGAGAAGAGGCATGCACTTGCTTTGGGTGGATATGTAGGTTGAAATCGAGTGTGAGAGTTATCAACTTGGTTTTCAATACTTTGGAATTCTGCAACTTAAAAAAAAATGTTTTTGTTTTGAGACAGGGTTTCTCTGTGTAACAGCCCCGACTGTCCTGGAACTCACTCTGTGGACCAGGCTGGCCTTGAACTCACAGAGATCCTCCTGCCTCTGCCTCCCAAGTGCTGTGACTTATTTATTGTGAAAGCTTACACTGCACGTGAGGCTTGTCTTCTTACTCAGGTTCAAGTGTACAACTCAGGGGCATCGGTTCCTCCAACATGCCTCAGCCTAGAGATGCTCTCCTGTGCACACTGTGAATACACCGAGGCCTGGGTTCTGAATTATGTTAGCACTTCTGGAGCCAGTGCGCCCTCTGCCTCACAGTGCAGGGTGACGGAAGGCTCCAGGTGAACAACTGTGGCACTTCAGTCCTTAAACTCACTCCTCTGTGTTCACACTCTCTCACTATTATTTTTAAAAGAAATTTTATTTTAATTTTTTTTCCTGAAAATACTGGTTTCAAGCCACTCCTAACAGCAATATCCTGGCTATGAGAAGACATGTGTGGTGTCTCTGGTCCCTTTGCCAAAGAAGTGTAAGGAGAGAAGGAATACTAAGGAGAAATGTTGTAATTCCATAAGCTAAGGCAAAGGAAGTCACCTAAATTTCAACTTTATATTTCATACTGTGGAAGTGACTGAAATGTCCTCTGAGAGTCTGACCCAGATAACACCAGGCAGCCCAGTCCCTGGGGGTCCTTGGAATCTACTTGCTGCGTCTGCACTCTCGTAGAGGAAAGTTCTTTTAAACCAGTGGAATCCACAGAGTCCAATGTAACAGCACAGGTCCTCCACCTCAGGTGAGAGGAGCCATCTGTCACAGCAGAGCTTCAAGACCTGACTCCCAGTCTAGTCTGACCAGTCTCAGAATGTCCAGCTTAAAAAAAATAGTCCAAAGGAATCTGACTAGTTACAACTTTAAAGTTTTTGATATCAATTTCAACTAACCTTGTCTATTTAAGTATATCTTACACTCACAGTAGAGAAATGATTGAATCAGGGTATAAACCTTATGGCTCTAAATGCCCTCGGTGTATGCTGGTGGCTGGGCTACCTGTTGTCCTAGGAGAACCCAGGCCTCATGACAGTGTCCTTTTGTTTCAAGGCCTTGACCAGCTGGATAACCACACTGCACACATGTGCTGGGGTGTTCCCTGGTTCTGAACACACTGAGCCATTACAAATTACTTTTCTACCTTGAATTTGAAAGTGACTGTATCAGGTAGTGTGCTGAGACAGGCATGGTGGAGGAGAGGCAAGGTAGGAGCCAGAGTCGGGGGCACAGCAGCTTCAGCCAGATTCTGCCTGACATAGTTGTTTCCCCCCCATAGGCTATCAGAGCCGGACCCCAGCCACACACTGGAGGAGAGAGTAGTGCATTGGTACTTCAAGCTGCTTGATAAGAACTCTAGTGGAGACATTGGCAAGAAGGAGATTAAGCCCTTTAAGAGATTCCTGCGAAAGAAATCCAAGCCCAAAAAGTGTGTGAAGAAGTTCGTGGAATACTGTGATGTGAACAATGACAAGTCCATTACCGTGCAGGAGCTGATGGGTTGCTTGGGCGTCACCAGAGAGGAGGGTAAAGCCAGCACCAGGAAACGCCACAGTGAGTCTAACTTCACTGCCCTGCACTTTGATAATGTTGGGGTTTTGTGTCTATAGGATTACTTCCTGGATTTGACAGATTGCCTATGGTCTACTGTATAGGAGAAACATGGTACACTATTTGATTGTTGTTGCGCATCTAGAATTGACCACAGGTGGTTTGCAGCTTCTCACCTGGTTAGGAGAGCAGCAAGTCTCAGGAACATGAACCTAGCATAGCTCTAAAGCCAAACCTGTATTGTTCTAATCACGGTGGCTGACTGTTCAAACACACCCCAGCTCCTGATTTCAGAATCATTGGCACTCACTGGCCAGCACAGCTCACCAACTCCACTGGAACATTCAAGCCAGGTCAGGGGCAGTAAAATCATCGCCTCTAGGAGGTCAGTTGTCCCAGTGGGTATAGCTGGTTGAGCAGCTGGAAATTTGTCTCTGTGGGGCCTGGCCTGTGTCAGCAGGTGTAACAGGAGTGGAGGGAATTCCAGGTCAGATGGAGCCTAAGGTTCTGACATTTGATTCTATGATTTGGTGACCAGCTTCATCAACGTCTTGGAGCACATGTGTTCCATGTCTCCCTTTGTAGCATGAGTTCATTTATCCCTGTGTACCTCTGAGCTGTGTGGTTGTGGTCAGGACGGCATTACAGTAATTGGCTTCAGGGACTTTAGATAGCCATCTTCCAAATAAAGAGCCATCTTCCCAGAAATTAGCAAGAAACACTCTTCAATGACCTAAATCTAGTTTGGGCCCTAATTTAGTTATATGATGTTGAGTAGTCACGATGTCATCTACTAGGGACAAAAATACAAGGAGAAAGAGAGAGAGAGAGAGAGAGAGAGAGAGAGAGAGAGAGATAGAGAGAGAGAGACAGAGACAGAGAGAGACAGAGAGAGAGAGAGAGATTTTGCCTTCCAGGAAACCACGTGATACAGATCACAGTTGGGATGGCTTCCAAAGGGAATCTGGGCTCAGTGTGTTCCTTTGAAGGAGGCGGCCATCTGCACAGGACATAGGGGTGCTGGGAATCATGCACTCAGAACAGGGTTCAGAGGCAGAGCTATTACAGGTGCTGGCCCGAAGGAGGACATCGGGAGACTGACTACAAAACAGCTCTAAAGTGGTACTATCTGGTCCTGGAAAGACCATGCAAGCCTGAAGTTCAGGCAAATAGAGTCACCTAGTAAAACTCCTGTGAGTCCCTATAGTTGAAGATAGAGCCCGGTCTTAGGAGACAGGAACATCTGGGATTCTGGCCTATGTGGACTTGTGGGCCACCACCGGCCAGGTATCTAAAGCTCCCATGGGGCTAATGGTGAGTAGGGAGAGAGAAGAGAGATGAGGCAAGTCCATTGGGGACAGCCAACAACTGTCTATGGCCAGAAAGGATTAAATGAGGTCCCAGAGGTGAGAGGAAGGTTGGAAAAGCCCCTAGACCCTGGCCAAGGAGGGACTGCGGTCAGGTGGCAGAGGCTGAGGGCTAAGCAGAGACCGGAGTGAGGCAAGGGGACCCCTAAAGCAGAGTGTCCATGTAGCACAGGAGTGGGCACCCCACTGAGTACAAAGGGGAGACCCCCAATCTCCAAGCCAAGAACAAACAGCACATTTTGAAATGGGCCAAAGCTAATGCTTTCTAATTTTAATACTGAACCAAAATATTTCAAAGAATATAACATGTGGGGGACTCAAGCTTGGGGTCCATACTTTTCTGGGAAGGTTCTGGAAGACCGCTCTTTGTGGTTTGTGAACTCATGCTTAGGGCTTGGGATACAGCAAGGCATTCTTCTAGTGTTGCAGTAGGGTGTTTGAGTTGTTAGACAATGTTTCTGAAGTTGATTTATAAGCCCACACATCCAAATCTAGGCTCTGGGTCTCTATGGGTTCATTGTCATCTGACCAAGTCTGCTAGTTGGTGATACTGAGCCTGTCATCGAGTCAGGATGCATTTGACTGGCAATGTCTTTCCTTTCCAGCCCCCAGAGGAAACACTAATGCTGAAAGTACTTCTCATAGGCAGGTGAGTATGGCTGTGTTGGAGACTTTATAACTTTCCAATTTACTTGAACTTTACAAGAGAAATCTAGGGCCTATGTGTAGGTTTGGTGGCAACAGTGCCGTCAGAGAAACCAGGCAGCTCAGCTGAGGCAGCTACATGTGAGAGCATTTGGGGCAAAGAAACCCCTCTGCCAAATTCCACCTGTGATCACCAACCTGCTAAATCCTTTATTTAAAGATTCTGCCCTGGTTTTTGTTTTTATTTTTTAATTATTTGAAATGTCAATTAATTTTTTAATTTGAAGATGGGTTTCTGAGTCTGTGTGGCAGAAACAGTTAGGTGAACTGGTGTTTGCTTCTTACAAATTAAGGAAATAGCTGGGACAGAAGAAACTCTGCCCCTCCAGTAGTCCACTCACTTGGAGACCAAAAGAGGCAGGAGTTCAGCTCCCTGATGTTTTCATCTCCTTGCTGTGCTAACAGACATTGTGTTTCTTGAGGATGCATTTCTAGATGTGCAATTAAAGGGCACAGTTATGATCCCCACATCCCAGCCACAGTCTAAATGGGGATACTTTCCCCAAAGCCAGGCAAGCTGTATTCTCCTAGACTCCAGTATGTTGGCTGTGTACTTTGGGTGCACCTGTTTGATGACATTCTGAGGTTCCCTGTTTATTGTGGGTTTTAAGTAGGGACCTCAGGCATACACCTTGGAGGGAATTGAAAGCCATTTCATTAGGAAGGACGTCTGATTCATTTTCCTTTGTTTAGTAAATGTTTATGGTTTTAACTTTTCCAGTCACACTGCAAATCACTTACACTTGCAAAGGGGGCAGGTCTGAGAGCAATTACCCAGCTGCCTCCAAAGGCTTCCCGGGGGCTATTTGCTCTAGCTAATGACAACTCTTGGCACACATGTGCCATGCAATCTTAAATACCCCCCACTCAAAACCATGCCTTTCACTTCATCATTCTTCCAGAAAAAAAGAGAGACCAGTACAGTCCCTCCATCTTTTCTATATTACCTCAGAATGAATCTCTACTATTCTCACTGTATGCCATGGTGTGGGGTCAGTGGGTAGCTTCATACCTGCTCAGCAAGGATCAGAGCTGTGTAGTTGGGGGCCCAGATATGGCTACCAAGGATGGCCCTCTTCCCCAATAGTTCTGGTCATCTTCAGTAATGACTGAAATACATCAGAAGACTATCTTTATCTGTAACTAATTAAGACAAAGCTTTCATTTGCTTAGTATAGGGCTTATTCAGAAGGGAGGAAAGACAGCCTAAAGTTCAAAGTATTTTAAGTATCAAATAAGAAGATCAACTTCTATTTATACAGAATGTTGAACTTGATAAAAAAAAAAGACACGGCTGATTGCCCTTTTTCTTTTCTAAATGACTTTCCTTGAAAGTCCATGTGGTGAAGGACAGCGACAAACACCCACTGTAAACACAGATGCACAGCTGCATTTCTTCTTAGGTAAATACAGCAAAATAGAAAGTCAAAAGGAGAAAACGCCTGTCGCCCCAGCTGAAGTCTGGTGTGACGAGTTCAGGACTAAGCCCTATACTACATAGTAGTTCAGTTAAGATATTTGAAATCTCTTAGATTATATATGTTCCTGATGACTTCAAGGAAAGAAAACACTTCCTGAATAATGTGCCCATTCACCCTTAACTATAAGGTGCTCTATCCCATCCTGTCTGTTTTCCATTATAGTAAGTAGGTTCACTTCCGGAAGCAAGCCTTTGTCTGCATAGAAGGAAGACACAAACATCTTTATAAGATTGTCCTTTGTTTTTTGTTTTTGCAGCCCAGGAAACAAGGATGAACGGCAGACTACTCAAGGCAGTTCCTAGACATGTGGGAATTTCCCTCACCAAAGAGCAATTAAAAACAAAAAACATATAGTATTTGCACTTTGTACTTTAAATGTAAATTCACTTTGTAGAAATGAGATATTTAAGCAGACTGTTTTGATCTGTGAAAATGGAAGACTGGCTTCGGGAGATTAATCACATACAATGTATGTGTCCTTGTTTGACCTTCAAGATCTGCGCTGATGAGGATTGGTTTTGAATGCATTTCAATTTCTTCACTGTCTTGTCCCTTTGTGGAGGCCTGGTTTGAACCCTTGCCCTTTCCTCTGCCTTCAGTCTCTGTTGGCTTGTTCCCAGTGCTCTTGATGCCAGCCAGAGCCTGTCACATCCTTAGACGTTTGCAGGCCCATGTAGTTTACATGCATGGCCACCTGGTCTATGGTTGCCTGTTCCATGAGGTTTTTCTCTCTAGAGACGTCTCTCACACTATGGGCCACACAGGCACTAGTTAGAGCATAGCCTTAACTTCTAGTAGCCCCTGGTTGAGGCTGTGCTGTCGGACTCTGTCGGATTCCAGTTTTAGCTTCTGCTTGAGCCAGGCCTGCTGTTAAACCTCCAGGGAGCTGAGTGGGCAGGCAGCCTGAGAGCCCTCCTTCAGACAGTAAGCCTAACTCTGGCAGACTGGTTCCATCTTGCTGGCCCAGCACTCAGTCCACCTGCCTGTCTTCTAAGTGGCTGTCCCATCCTGCTGGGGCCCCGTAGGGTCCACTGGAAAGGAAAAACACCTCCTGCAGAGATCACAGACTACATCCTGATGAAGGTACAGCTAGACTACACTGTCCCAAGAGTAGTACAACAGGCAGCTAAGAATGTCACGTTCACTTTGTGGAGACCTCCTGGGTTTGAGGGGATTCATCCAAGGCCCTTATGGGATGAAGGTTGGGAACTGGATGACCGCACCCTGAGAAACCGGGCTGGCTGCCATCCTCTGACCTAGGTCTGTCTGCACTCACTGTTCTCAGGGGACAGTCGCAGGTGGGGGAGAGCTGGGGGTAATCCTCTCAGTTCAGATTTTATATGGAGAACTGTTCATGGTCCCCAGCCTCTCAGTATATGTCTGTGGATGTTCACACACACTCCAGAAGGCCTTTGCTCATTTGAATTGTGTAGAGGTAAAAACCAGTTTAAGTGCATGTCAACATTGTCTACAAAAAAGTATGATCCCAACGGTTTTGGACAATCTTTTATATTTCTGAACTCCGAATTTAATCGTTTTTATTAGATTAAAATATGGTATTAAAACTGTATCAGTCTTCTTTTCGGCCTTTTACCCACACAATTACTTACCATTTAAAAATACGTAGATTATTTTATGTGTGTGAGTGTTTTTCTGCATGTATGTCTGTGTACTGCTTACATGCTCCGGGTGCCCATGGAAGTCAGAAAAGGGTGTCAGATCTCCTGGAACTGTATTTATGGACAGTTGGGAGCTGTCATGTAGGTGTTGGGAATTGAACCTGGTTCCTCTGCAAGAACAACAAATGCTCTTAACCACGAGTCGTCTCTCTTGCTGTTAGTTGGTTACTTTAAAAAGCGTCCACTAGTGGAAACCAAACATGTCCACTTGAGACATGTTCCTCAACTTTTCTGAACCCCAGGTTTTCCCCCCTAGAGCAGGAATGCTGGCACACTCCCCACAGCAGGTGGGACAATCTGCCCTGTGTGATGCACTAGAAGTTTCTGTGCCCTCACTGTGGGACAGAGTTCCAGGACAGATTCATGCCTGCCTCATGCTTCTCCAGACACTCTGGAGATGATGAAAGTAGTAAAAATACGCCTTGCTTTATTAAAGCTAGCACTTTTCCATGAGTCAAATAACCAGAACCCTGAAGGTGATATAGTGAAAATTCTGGAATTTTGGTTTCTCTAAAAAAAAAAATAGAAATATTATAAGACTTTTTAATTTTAATCCCAGGTTTGGGAATATAGGACTTCGTAGCAGCTGGCTATGATTTGTCTCATGCTTTAGTAGAAACATGGCTTTGTTACCTGCAGATAGTTTCTGTGACTGTGTGGCATTTGGAATGCTGGGAGATTTTCAAAGGGTATATAAATGCTTGGGATGCTGGGAAATTTTCAGAGGGTATGTAAATGCTTGGATGCTGGGAGATTTTCAGAGGGTATGTAAATGCTTGGATGCTGGGAGATTTTCAGAGGGTATGTAAATGCTAGAGCCCTAATAGGTGGAATTGATGGTTGTTTGTCCCTCAGGGGGGTTGTTGGTTGGTTGTTGGTTGTTGGTTGTTGGTGGTCACAGTTTGTTAGTAGTCATGCACAAAGAAGAACCAATAAGAAGAAATTATATCCTGTCTGCGAAGATCAAACTTGCCCCAAGAAATTTGATGACCCAATCAGCAGGAAGTAGTCTAAGGATAACATTGCCCCCTTTCTGCCCCCTAACTTTATTCAGAAGTCTATTTCCTTTCCTCTCTATCCTTTTTCCTCTCTTATGTAATGTTAGGGGGTTGAAAGGGTGGAAGAAAAGGGGTGGAGAAGGGTGGAAGAAACAAGAACACATACAGTAGCAAACTCCGGTTACAAGGTAACATTTGTTTCCCATTCCAGCCTTTAGAGCTCCACACCATCCAGGTTGATTGTGGTATCTTACTCAGATTCTTGAAGTCTCTTTCCCACTGGTCAACCTCTTTCAGCATCTCTGCTTACTCTCAGGTCCTCCCAACTCAGAGCAAAAAGACCCTCAGCCTGAGCATTGATGGCGTGCACAGGGGAAGGGACTAGGGAGGACAGAAGGGCATAGAGAGGAGAAAGGGCTTAGGCCAGGTTCTGAAGAAGGCATGGGAGAGGACAGAATGTTCGGGAGGCTGACAGATCATGGGTGAGGCAGGAGCTACACATGGTTCTGATTGCAGATCATTAATTCTGAAAATCTAAACCAGCAGCTGGCTTCCCTCTGTGCCCACAATGGCTGCATTTAAGGTTGGATGCCTCCCCTAGAATGCTCCACCATCCTCCTCCTGTTTGAAAAGACTTTACTGTGTCCTTGCCATTCTACCTGGAGGATTTCAGAAGCACGCTGAGCAGCTCATACATCATTTGCACAGATGTCACACCTGAGTTGTTTACGTTACCAAGGTGAAATGTCTCAGCTCTTGCTGAAGCTGATGCAGACATGACTAATGTGATCCTAATTGCCAAGTGAAAAACCAAATTGTGCAAGCAAAAAGGTCACTCTGGAAAGTGAGTAGTAAAAACACATAAAGGCTGAAATCAGAGGAATGGATGATGATAGCTGTGATGATGGTGGTGAGGGTGGTCATGATGCTGGCATTGATAGCAGCGATGGAGGGAGTTACGATGATGATGATGTGATGATTATGCTGATGGTAGTTATGATGCTGGTGATTGTGAGTATAATGGTGATGATGGTAATGATGATGGTGGTGGTGGTGATGCTGCTGCTACATGTTGATTGTAAGGGGGAAAAGATGGTTTTCATCTTAACTACCATAGCCTAACCCACAGGCCAAAATTTGGAATGCATTTTGAGTAATCAGATATCAAGACATTTTCAGTATTTCTTCACTTTAGTAAGATGTGTTGGCCATCTTTTTCCTATTTTTTTCTACAGTGCTATAAAAAACTTGCTGGAAAACTTAGCAGCTCAAGGATCTCTTGTTTTATTCCTGTTCTTGCCTCTGTGTGTGGCCTGGGATAGCCAAGTAGTCAGGACCCTGCTGGAGCTGGCTCTGTGCCCCACGCTGGACACGGGACTACTCTGGGCTCTCATCCTTTGGGTGAGTGAGCCTTGGGGCATCTTCTCTAATGACTGTGCTGAGACACAGTGAGCTCAGCTGCTTAAGTGCCCATTTGTCTGTCTGTGCTGTAAATTCCATCATGTGAGTCAGTGCATGCCACAGGCGGGGAAACCATGGCGGGGGTGGAATGCAGGGGACAGCTACAGTCCTGGGCCCCAGTCTGCACATTGTACATGTGGATGTTGGTAAAAAGAAAAAGGTTTCCTGGGGTAGTGGGTAGAAGGAGAATGCATGCTGGGGGACTGTGGGGAGGATGCAGCTGTGGGCCCCACATTGACCTACAGTATAACTTATGGCAAATGTTGTACCTCCTCAACCTCATTGTAAAGAACCCCCAAAGGTTCTTTTTCAGTACCTCACCTCAGCTTTACTCCAAACCAAGCAGGGGATCCTTCCTAGGGAGTGCCTGGTGTAAAGGACATTGCATGGTGTTCCACAGCATTCCATGATTGGTCTGATTAGCTCATACCTAGCTTTGATGATTCTCCTAACGGGACACTTGAATCTAAATCCCAGAAGTCTATCAGACTGCAAAGTACAGGCCCTCCCAGTGACACAGGCAGTTCCTCTAAGGTCTCAGAATGGAGCAAGGAACTCGACCAGGAATGGATTTTGTTTCTTCAAAACAGAAATTATAAAGTGATTAATATTTTCAGCAACCCCGAAATCAGGCAGACACCAAATGCATGTACTGATGCAGCCAGCTTGTCTGTGGCCCACTTTAGCCCGTGGGTTCTGGTTCTGAGATCTGTGTCTAGGCTGTTCCAACGGCTCCTGACAGCGTCTCGGGGCCTGAGGAAGGAAGGAGGGCAGGGAAGCCGTGGAAGCCTGGATATGCTACATTTTACTTCATGCTTGAAGTTTCCGAAGCTCTAGCTGGTAGAACTCCATCAAATCCCTTCCCAATGGATATAACTTCATCATCTCCATTTTCCGCCCTGGCCAATGGGTGAATCTGAGAATTACAGAGGGGAGAGGTCTGCTCAGCAGACAGAACGGCATCGCCTGAAGGCAGCCTCTCATCCTTTGTGGAACAATGACACTTCATGATTTTTATCGATCTTATGTATTTTATGTGATGTAAATGGCTTCTTTCTTGCCTCTAGCCTCTGGATGCCTGAGTGCTCAGTGGTGATGAAAAGTGGGCTGGATAATTCAGTTCATGTGTGTTACACAGCAGGGAGGTTTTACACGGCCTCCTGTTAAGTCTTTAACTTCACAGCAAATGTTTTATCCTCAAGTTAAACTTGAAATCATACCCAGTAAATAAATAATACATAAATATAAATAATAAGTTTTTTGCTGCAAGAATTAGAATTTTGATATCCCCTACAGCCTGGCTTGATGCTGCCCTCCCTGGTGAAGATGGTTCTTTGTAAAAGAAAAAAATATATTCACGGTGGCCCTGAGCATCTTGCAGTGAGACTGAACAGGGTTCTGCATACTTTAGTTCTGATTTACATATTCATGATTCTCCCACTATCAGAAGCTCTATCACTTATATGCCAAACCATTTACTTTCGTGCACAAGAAAATGGTCTTCTTCCAACTTGGTGAGCAATTTTATTAACTGAGCTCTGCCATAATGAAATAAATCTCTTACCTCTTTTTTGAGACAAAGATTCTACAGAGCGAGTTTGCCTTGAATCCATGATCTTCCAGCCTCAGCCTCCCAGGTTGAGTTGAGTGCCATCACATCCTATAATAGGAAGTTGTTTCTAAAAGTAAAATGAAATAAATGCCCCATATGGGGGATGGTCAGATGTCAGCTTAGGTTTTCAATTGGTTTCTCTAACATCCGGACAGCCTGAGCCTGCCTGCTCATTCTGGCCTTTGGGGACATGCAGGAACCCTGTGACCCTGCATCTCAGCAGCTGTAATGGCAGATTCGACTCCCTGAGCCTCCCAACAGTGCCATTTCTGTCTGTAGTAAAGAGAAGAGCCCAAGCAGACAGCATTACTTCTGAATTCTCCCTCCCCTCACTGGACAGACCATTACCTAATTGGCGTGATGAAGGAGCAGAAATTTGGTGGTGAGGATCCATACCAAGCACATAGAATACTGTAGTCTACAAAGTGAGGCAGAGTTGACAGCTTGCTGCTCTATCTACCTGACAACCAACTAGTTAGGCCACCAAAAACTGTTGACTGGGCATGGTGGTGTGGTCCTATCACCTCAGTTCTTGGGGAGGCTGAGGCAGGAGGATTGTTAGTTCAAGGCCAAGCCAGCCAAGCCCTCAAAGTGAGTTTGATGCCAGCCTGCTTCTGGGCCACTATTAAATTCCTGCTGTTTGAGTGGAAAAATGAAAAAAGACCCACATATCCCCAAAGACACCATGAATAAAGATGTTTGTGTAGGAATATGCACACTGCTTCATCTATTTTGAGACATATTTTTTTTACATGTCCAGATGTATGCGCCTGGGAACCTCTAGTTAGATTATACCACTCAGCTTTGTGTTACAGCTTCCTCATAATAGAAAAGATGTATTTAGCTCACATTTGGAGATTCAAGTCCAACACAAGGTGCCCTCACTCTGGCTCCTTGTGAGGACAGATGACAACAGTGAATGTCTTTCCTATATCCCCAGCGATCTGTGGATTCTTCCAGTGGGTCCTACTCGGTAAGTGCTCTACAAGATCCAGAAAGTACCATGGTGTGGATCAAGACTTCAGCTCTTGGCTTTTGAGCAACACTCTGTATCCAAAGCAAAACCAGATAAAAATTTGGCCTATCATTAATTACCACTGACAGACATATTCCAAAAAGGAGTACATGTTGTGTCCCCTGGCAGTGGCAGATGATGGGGCCCTTACGGAGAGGGGCTCCCTCCTGTATGGAGACTGGGTGCTAGATGTTACAGGGTCAGTTCATACCGGTGTCCTCCAAACAAAATTAGGTATCTGTGGCCACCAACGTAAAATCCTGAGATTCCTGACACCACTGCCCACCCCTCCGAGTCTTTACCATCAACCAGCATGTTCTGCCCTCTGTAACTTGACTTCTCAGTCTCAGTTATGTCTTCAAGGTAACAAAAACTCTTTCCTCTCTTATTTCCTACTCCATCTTCTGACAAGGCATGGAGATACCACTTGCTATTGCCGTGGGCACGCCACCACCACTCATGTTCTCTAGACTGCAGAGAACTTCCAGGGAGTTGTCCTGTCAACACAGAGGAACCGCAGTGTGCAGATAGAGCCTGCATCCCTGTGGAGGGAACTTGGGGGCTGCTTTCCTTCAGTCTCATTTCATCAAGATGAAATGCAGATAGACTATTAAAGGAAAATATTTCTTTTAAACAAAATTTGGAAAGAAAGACTTACTCACAACCCCAGCTGGTTACCTTTAGGGCACCCAAACCCTGTGAATAAATGCTCCTGGCAGTGAGACTTGATGATTCTTGCTTCATTACAAATACAACTTGTTTTTCTTCAATCAGACCCTTTCCCTTTGGGAAGCTTCTCTTCTGAGCAGCTGAAATGCGACACAGTGACATAACCTGGTCTGAAATTCCTGTGGACCCTTCTTCAGTGACCTTTCCAAAGGCTTGACACCAATGTTCCTATGAGGGAACAGGGACAGGGAGCTGTGTGCTTTCTTTTTTGAAGCTCTCTCCCTCCGTTTCTGCTTCAGCTAATGGGCACATACCAGTGCTCAGGCAAGCATGCTGACTGATAAAGGGGAAATGAGTGGGCCCGGGAGATGGCATCTCTATATGGAAAGCAAAGAGAGACCTTTGGGCATGCTATAGGTTGATCTTGGAGTGGGATGTCAGCCTAAGTGAGCTAGCTAGCTTGTCTTTAGTTCTCTGGATTTCAGCTCCCTTGGAAAACAAGAACATCAATGCTTACCTCACAGGATAACACATAGTAGGACTCCAGAGGAGGGTCACATGGGCTTACTGCTTAGCACTCGCCCTCTGTGTTCTGTCCTCCCTGTAGAGAGGTTCTGAAGTCACCTCCCCACCAGCACACACCTGGTTCACTCTTCCCTGTAGGACTCCAGCTGGGACTCGCTGCCATTCTGAGCTGTTGGCCGGTGACTATGAGCTACCTTTGCCAGTGCACATCACTGCACTTGCTCTCCTGTACTGGTACTGGGCTCTCACTGTATCCTCTTGGAGATGGGAGTACCTCACTGTGCTCATGGAAAAGGAGTTTCTCACCAACTCTACACATCCTGCTTCCCACTGAGCCTCCCTCCTTCCATACCAGGTGGCCTTGGTGACCAGCCTACAGTCTGGGATGTGCCATGACCATTCTTTGTGCCCACTAATGCCCAGATGTTCTTCCCTACCCTAATCTGGACCACAAAGTGGATTATCACTCTGTGGCCCCTTTGTAAATATCCTCAACTCTGTCATAGACCCTTGACAACAAGCTCTCCAGTGTCTTCTTTTTTGACTTAAACTTCTCCCTGAACTAACAGCAGAAAAATCGCAAAGTTATGCCCATTGGTGTCAATTTGGATTTGTAATCTCACCTCATGGGGCAGAGGGGATGACCCCACAGTCCCCAGTATCACTCTTCACTCTCTTGTTTTCTACAGGATGGTCTCATGTTTCCATGTCTAACACCTTTCTCTTCACTCCCCTGTCCCATCCTCATCTCCCCCATATAAATACTTCTGTACTCTAGCCTTAGCCTGTCCACAAGTCCCTTGGAGCCTGTCCTTCCTCCTCCTGTTTCTGAGCATGGTGGTCCTGGTACTCCGTCCCATGAGCATGATTCCCTATCCACCCTTTCCATCATCCTCCAATATTCCCACCAACCCCCAGCTGGGGTGAAAACCTACTATGACCAGGCTCAGGGCCCAGTGATGAGAGTTCATGGAACAGCAAAGTCAACTTTATGACTTGGGTCTGCGGCAGGATGGATGGACTTCACAGAGGGATAACAGGTCCTCTGGGGCTCAAGCCAGCCTGGAGCTGGGAACTCACATTACTGAGCACCACTGCCACCTTGGGCATCCTTTTAAGTCCTTCCAGTGGTGGGGAGATGGGAGAGCCCCTCTTCCCAGGATTCCCTGTGGTGAGGCTTGCTGTCAGTCCAAGACAGGAGCTGGACATGTCCCATTTGTCACCCATGGGCACAAACAAGATAGCCTCTGGCCTCAGCACTGACCGCTGCACAAGTAAGCTGTAAGGCTTCCATCCACAAAGCAGCATGTCTCCCAGTCTACTCACCTACAATGTAGCCCGTCACCATCCAGCAATGATGGGGAATTTGTCTTCTCAACACCCACACCTGCCTGGTTACCATCCACTCCCAGCGGTGACTTCCTTCCATCCTGCATACACACATACTTGGTTACTGCCTGGTCCCCATGCCCAAGTCCATTCCAGAAGCCATCACATAGGAGCGCCAACTCTCCAGGAATTTCCTCCCACATCTCCACACATGCCTTGTCATGGTGTCCACCTCTTTGCTCCAGAGTAAGACATATTTACATTAACTCATTCATTTGTCCCTTTTATAGGTGGAGGTGTATAAATTCATGGTGAATTTATACTCAGCTCTTGACTGCTTGAACCAATGAGAGACCCTTCTCATTAGAGCTGCCAGCTCACAGCTGTATCAGGACATACACTAACTCGGCTGATGCTTATTCTGTCCTTTGGATGGTTTACACAGCACAGAGTATGTTCCAAAGGGACTTAGAGTCAAGATGCTCCCTGTGTTGCATTCAGTCCTCATCCCAGGGCGTCATCACGTTTCCCCACAGGGAAATTTGCATGTCGCACTCGTGTGTCAATAACAGAAAACTACACTTCCAGCTCTCTATTTTATCCACCCCACACTCTCTTTAGTTATTTTCATTTCCTACTGTATCGGTGTGGGTGGCACTGGGAACGTGACAATCAGAGCACACATCCTGTGCTCCTGGAGCCTTGGGCTTCGACCTTCATCTATACTCTCTTGAGAATCAGAAGAAACACAATGAGCATTCCAGGTGATTCTGAGAGGTGGTTGAGATGGAAGCTCCTGAGACAGTTCTGCTCACATGGCGTGTCACCTGACATAGGCAGAATCAGTAGAGATGAGACCAGAGGAGAACCGTGGCAGAGTGAGTGCATGGTGCGTGTGATGTGGTGATGCTTTAAATACAGTTCACACTCACCATGAATTTGCACTTTCTTTAAAAACACTTCAACTTTTTAATGAAATAAAACATCCTCATTTCTTGTGGTTGGAGAGATGGCTCAATGGTTAAGAGTACTTGTTCTTCCAGAGGACCAGGGATTGATACTCACCACCCACTTGGTGGCTTACAATTGTGCAACTCTGGTTGGTTGGGATTTAATGCCCTCTTCTGGCCTCTGCAGGCACTACGCGCGCGCGCACACACACACACACACACACACACACACACACACGCACGCACGCACGCACGCACGCACGCACGCACGCACGCACGCACACATGTGCGCAGGCAAAATATACTCACCTAAAATGAAAAACAACAAAATCACATTTCTTAACATTTAACTTTTTCACTCAGTCAAAATCAAAGAAATACTATGTCTGTCATTCAAGTTGAAATCTCTCAGTTGACACCAAGAGCATTAGAGTCAGGAGTGACATGGTAATATCCAAAAGCCCAAGACACATTAAATACTGGTGGTAGCCAAGCATGGTGAGCACGCCTTTAATCCTAGTGCTCAGGAGACAGAGGTAGGCCAATCTCTGTGAGTTCGAGGCCAGCCTGGTCTACAAAGTGAGTCCAGGACAGCCAGGGGTACACAGAGAAACTCTGTCTCGAAGAAAACCAGATAGATAGATAGATAGATAGATAGATAGATAGATAGATAGATAGATAGATAGATAAATAGAGGCTGTGATTTATGGCATGTCCACACCCCCAGAGTACAGTTTTCATGCCTGAAAGGGTGATGCAGCAAGGTGTCAATGGGACATGAACATGACCAGCTTACTCACCCTTGCTAAGTGGCAGCTGCGTCTGGCTTTATCTGCGGCCATCTGTTCCCACACACATCCTTCCTCCATGAGCTCTCAGCACTGTGCCTTACTGTCACTCCATGTGAGCAGGGCAAGGTAAGACACCGAGTATCAAACAGAGAGGCCTTGCGTCCCCTCATCCTGTGGGGACCATGAGCAGAGGGTACCACCAGTCACCTGAGCATCTCCTTACAGGTCAGGCTGATGCCTCTCGCAGAGGCTGTTGGTCATGCCGAGAGTCAGTCCAGTGCCCACCTGTGCACTTTAATTCACGGAGAGAAACACAACTTTCAGACAGTGCTGTGGTCACTGAAAGGTCAGCGGCTGCCCCTGCCATGGGGTTCTAATCTACACCTTCTTCACATATGAGCCGCCTCCAGAGAAACCACCAAAGCAGTGTATGTGTCACTTGTATCACACACACAAGTAAAAACTGTATTGCACATACATGCAGATCATACACACATACATCACATACATATAAATACGCACACATATAAATGATCTTCCTTCATCTCTTTGTGTCAGTTTGGGCTGCGTTGGCCCTGCATGGCTGACACCATTGGGCTCAGCTGTTCAAGTTCTGCAGTCTTGGAATATGAGGCCATGCTGATGTTTGAGACAGAGACAGAGGTGCCATCCCAGCAGGCTTTGCTGGGACTCTCCTTGTTTCTCCTATCCAAGTACTAACCAGGCCCGACCCTGCTTAGCTTCTGAGATCAGACGAGATGGGGCACGTTCAGGGTGGTATGGCCGGAGACTCTCCTTGTTTCTCTACATAATCAATTTCTCTCTGTGACCTGAGGTGATGGACAGAGAAACACACACATAGAGAGAGAGGGAGAGAGATGCAGAGACAGAGACAGACAGACAGACAGACAGACAGACAGAGACAGAAAGAGTCAGAGCAACTCCACATACATCGCTGGGAAGTCAAAATCCTTCTCCTTTAACCTATTCGGCTCTTGGTCATGTTTACACTGCTTGTGCAGAAGGCTAGCTCCACAACATCCACATTAAGTATTGTTCAGACCAGGAAAACTGATGGAGAAATTGAAAGAAGAACAAATATGGACCTCAAATGAGCAGCAGATCTCAGTAGCATGTGGGCACTGAGCCTCAGTGAAGCCGAACTTCCCTTCTTAAGTTTTTTTTTTTTTTTTTTTTTTGTATTAAGGCTCTAAGCAAAACCCAGTTCCTTATTTTTACCTCATTTCCTTTAACAATAGATCCTTTGAAGCTCTGGCTGGTAGTGGAGTGAACCGGCTTAGGGTATTTATTTAGCTGACATATTGCCGCTGAGAAAGTCACAAAGCACTTGTTTGACTTTGGTGTTTGTGTAACTGCCAAGAGTTTTGTCTGTAGTTGCTAAGAAGAAAATTACTTCTTGAGTCAAAGCAGACGTGTCCGCGTAGATCAGTTTTACCAATGGCTGACACTTGAGCTACGTGCCACAGCTGCACACGGAGCTGAGGAGTGTACTATGACTTACCCAAGAGCCCTGGATCTCGGTGACATTGAACAAATTTCTCCTCTGTGTCACTCATGGTCACACTGTCTCCTTGGACTTCAATTCTTGCCTGCCTTCAAGGCTAACAGCAAAGTTCTGAGGCTACTGGTAGCATCCCTAGGCCCGCCATCTGTAAAGCGGAGTGAAGCAGATTCCCATAGGTGGAGCCATTGTGAGGGTTGCACATCAGCCACCACTGACAGCAGCCATTCTGAGGTGCACACAGCATTGTGTACCTGGTCATGTGTGCTCAGCCATGTGTCCCTGGCTGTTTGCTCCAAGCACTGTCCATCTTCCTCACCATAGACATCACAGTGAGCTGAGTTCCTATTCGGGAACCTCTGTGCCTCTACGCCAAGGAAAGACGGTCCTGCCCCTGTACAAGACGTGGAACTTGTGATCCCAGGTGCAGTCCGAGGCCATGCAGGGATGCCCGATGGCACCTGAGAACCTCTTACAAGTTTCTGCATCAGTCTCAGAATCAGCATCCTCTTCCTCAGCTGACTACTTCATCATCACTGGCCACACGGTCTTGTGCTTACTGTGGTCCTCCTCATGCCAGCCGCAGGCACCAGCCATGTCTTGGGCTCTGGGAAACACAAAAATGAAGTCAGAGGGGACAGTACAGCAGCTGCACATTGCACACACAAACAAAAACTGTATTACACATATATGCAGATCATACACACATACATAGACCAAGTACTATGTGTGCACAAGTATGCATATACATCACATATATATATAAATACACATGAACCCTCATCAGGTAAATATATGCACACATATATATGCTGCCTACATTATATACATTAGTGTGTTATACACATGTGTATGGTAGATATATGCACACATATATATGCTGCCCACATTATATACATTAGTGTGTTATACACGTGTATGGTAGATATATGCACACATATATATGCTGCCTACATTATATACATTAGTGTGTTATACACATGTGCATGTCACAGCTGCCCCCCTTGTGTAGGAGATGCACCAGGGCCCCTGGCAAATGTCTACAGAGAATTCTGCATAGCGCAGGCTTCCTGCACACACACATCCATCATAAAGCTTAGTTTATAAATCAGGCTTAGGAAGGCATCAACAGAAACTCTAAATAAAATAGAGCAATGACAGCAACACAAGGGAATGAAAGTGATGTGACCGCAGTCCCTTTCAGTGCCTCACGACTCCCCCTTCTCAGGGAGGGGTGAAGTCTTACAGGGCTCATTGATGACACAGGGGTCACTAACTGACTGAGAGTGTCACATTTGGTGTGGACCCGAGTGGGATGTTGCAGAATGGCCTGAGGTTTCATTACAACACAAAGTGAAATTCTTAGGAATTATTTCTGAATCTTCTATGTCTTACTTCCATCACTGTGGATAGCCCACCTACAGATAAGGGTGTTACCTGCAGAGCAACAACAGATATGTCCAACATTCTGACATTGTCAACTACAAAGCTCACATTCGAGAAGCATACGACAGGGTTACAAGAGAAAAATTGAAAAAAAAAAAAAGGCATGTCCTTGAGGTTAGAACTGTCCAGCTATCTATCAGTTCAGTGTGGGCAGTGTGGGCGGTGTGGGTGCTGTGGGCAGTGTGGGCGGTGTGGGTCTTATCTAGGAGGAAGAGCTGCTGAGCCTGATCCCGGGGTTATCATCACACTCCATGACGGCTTCTCCTGTAGGCTCCATTTTTCTTTGCTTTATCTTAAGCCCCATGAAGAGTCCCTAGAGTTTTATTATGAGAAAACCTAAACTCCAGCTAAAGTCTCAGAATCACCACCTTCCCCTCTCCAAGCTTGCTCTGTGGAGCTTCTCTGCAGCCCTCCTGTGTTTTCACCCTGTGCTGTGGGCATCACCCCATGAGGGAGGGAGAGCTGGGAAGGGCAAGAGATAGATTGGAGGACAACAGCAAGGGGAAACAAATATGAGACCGCATCTGAGGTCAACAAGCCCCGCTATCATTCCCGCCTTCTGGCAGACAGACAGGATGCTGCTGTCTCTGTTTTGGGGGGTTGTGGGTTCCCTACACTCAAGAATGTTGGTAACTTCAGACTTCAACACACACACACACATATGAAGATGCTCTGCTCATTACTGCCAAACTGGGCACAAAAGAAATCCCACACTTGTCCATTGCCAGGAGCAGAGAGTGTGTCTCAGAGATACTTCATTTGTGGGGTCTAGGGGAGCTATCAGGAGACCCCACAATAGTTTTGTAGATAAGAAATTGACATACACAAAGGCTGAATCATTGGGCTCAGGATCCATGGCAACCAGTGAGAGCCACACCGATGCAGACCTCGGCCTAGCTGGTGGTGGTACAGACCGAGGGGGACTGTGCCATGTTGCTGGTCTGGCTCATATGCTATTAGAAGTTATTAAGACTCCCCAAGGCCACTGGAGATATTCCTCTTACTTGCTACCTACTTGGCAGTAAGAGTCGGTGAACAACGAACATATCCTTTCTTCACAGTGACCATGACTTTGAAGGCAAGTGACTTTTTTGGTATCACTTGTCATATCTGAGCAGCCTGGTTGATTTTGAAATGTCAAGTTCATTATGGAAAGCCGAGTACAAAACGTGTCTTCCTAATGGCAAAGCATGTGAGCCAGCATTGTGGCTCCGAGCTCAGATGCCCCAACTCTGCATAGTAGGGGCCGGGTGGCCCTGTCAATCTACCCATCTGCGAACCGTGGAAGGCAGCATCATGCCAAGGTGTGTCAAAAGGATTAAAGTCCTGTTGGCTGTCCTGACAGAACAGGTGACTCTTATGGCCCTGGGGGCCGGGTTTACCCTCTGACTCCAGGGACAGCAGCGGCCATGCAGAACCTGCCACCTTTGCCTTCTTGTTAAGTTCATCACTCCACATGGTCGTCACCTGGAGACTCAGAACCAGAACACAGGTGACAGTGGAGAGAGGAGGAGGCCAATGCGCAGAATCAGGATCCTGGGCCATGGGAGACAAGAAGCTCTTAGGTCACCAAGACCTGGCACTAGATGGGCTTTTCCCTGAAGTGAGATAAACAGACTGCTTCCTCTTCCGTTCCCATCTCTACCTCCTGGTCACAGCACGGAGGGGTGGAGACTGTGCTGAAGAATCAAGCTTTTAGCTTGTTCTTGTAGCTAGGTTGGATCCTAGGATGGCCAGAACCTAGGGCTGGACAAGCTACATTGGTTCTGAGCGTATTTGTTTCTGACCTCAGTAACTGATGAGACTATAAGCCCAGAAAACAGGTAGGTTGTGTTCTGACAGTGACAATTTTTCAAACAGTGCATAGAATGGGCTCAGAGCACTCTGATCTGAAGTTCAGAACCATAATAAATAGAGGAAGTGCTCAGCTTCAGCTCCATGTCTGACTGGTGAGTGAGGAAGCCCCACATCTCACAGGGCCTGAGCCAGCCGGAGCTGAACTCAAGGCAGGGCTCCTTCCACATTTGGGCAGAGTGGTATCTATTTCGTGTCCAATTGTGTTCTGAAGTGTTTCAACATAGGGGTGTGGTGAACTCCACGTGGCCCTTTCCACAGCCATCTCAGTCAGTACAGCTGAAGAACATCTGAAAACAGAAGGAGAAGAAATCGAGCCATTATCAGGGATGGGCTGGCTCTCAGGGGCCTGCAGTCCTGATCCCAAGCCTCCTGCCTCCTCCTGCTTAGCTGTGCTTAACCCTGCCTTCCTCTCATGACTCTTAGGCAATGTCTGGAATCTCCCAGAATGCAGGTGATTGGTCTCACATGAAGCACATCCAGGTGTCCAAAGAAGGAAATCTCTCTTACATCACCAGCGTCTTCCTGGGTCTGTCTGGGAAAGAGTCAGAGCTGTGGGAGAGGCCAGAAGAGGAGACTGGGGAGTGATGGTGGTAGTGCTGGGGGGTGAGCCTGGACCCCACTGGTGGTCTCACTCCAGTCTCCTCAGAAAAGGAGAAGTCATCTGCCCAGACACCGTGCTGCTGGCTGTTTTTCTACCCCATCTTCTCCCCCGTTTTTCATCACAGTTCCACACTTTGGACCAGAGTTCCCTTCATCCATCCCACACACTGTCAATTTGTCTAGGTCAGAACACAATGTCCTTGAACACAGCCAACTGCTTTTCCAAGTTTATAGTCCCAGAAATTAGTGAGTTAGAAACAAATACAGTGAAGGTGAAGGCAATACGCTGCAGGGTTGTGAGAGTCTGGCTTCACGTTGCAGGAAATACAGCTGTCCTTGCGCCCCAAAGACTCTCCCATGGCTGTGCCAAGAAGTCAGGAACAGGAGTCAGAGGCTCCACTTTCTGCTGGGCAGCAACCTCAATAGCCGAATATACTAGCTGCTCTCCTCCTCATGGATGGTCCCATTCCCTGTCCCTGAAAGCCCTTTGTGACTGTCACACCACGTGTCACCATCTCTCCCTTTGACCTCACTTTCCTTCCCTACCATGTGTAAGGCTTACACATTTATTTTCTGAACCAATTGTATATGGATTAAATATTAAGATGCAGAAAACTTTTCCACTTACAGTTTTATGAGTTGTTTTTTACCTCATTAGAGAATGGAATTATAGTTCCCATTAAAAAAATGAAAATAAATGGAATTTCATTTCTTTTTAATTTTATATAATTAAAATAAACTTTGTAAAATTAAAAAAAATACCCACTAAAATAAAAACAAGATCTGCTGTTACCATCTCAGGGAGGCCTGGTGCAGCTTTGGCATTTACAAGGGCTGTCACTGTGTACAGGCTGGCCCTGACTTCTCTTTCTGTATAGAGAACGCAGGGGTAGGCTACAGAGGGGGCCAGCCAACCCCCTGAAGCTCTGACATGCTCTTCTCACTGGGAAAGGCTGAGAAGCAACAGTGTTCTCAGGGTTGCAAAAGAAAGCCCAGGCCCTGAGTGGTGGGGAGCACAGTGCCAGAACTGGGGAAGCCAAAGCCCC
Organism: Lophiomys imhausi; assembly: GCA_907164525.1. Lineage (NCBI taxonomy): Eukaryota > Metazoa > Chordata > Mammalia > Rodentia > Muridae > Lophiomys > Lophiomys imhausi. Next base: position 1,196,831 of record CAJQZJ010031983.1, on the reverse strand, counting down.
ACAAAGGGACATATTCATCCCTCTCCCACAGGGGGCCTGCAAGACACAGGAGAGGTGCTGTTCAGAGGGCCACCTGGAAGCCCTCCAACAGCCCCCCAGGGACTCTTGGCATCCCAGTCTCTCAAGCCAGATAAATACACACCAAGAAAAGGCCAAGAGGACTCACATTCTGGAAAGAACTCAAAACTGAGTCCAAAATGTCCCCATTGCTACTCCTGAAAACACAGGTTTGGCCTGCCAATAGGCGTGGACACACAGAGAGTGAGGACCTGGGGAGTCCTGCCTGCCCTCAGAGAGCACCTGTGCTCGGCGAACCAAACCCCACAAACACAGAGTCCTTTGCCACTTTTTTAGGCTTTACTTTTACAAAAACACTCTCTGAACAAGGAAGAGCTGCCACATTCCTCATGACGTTTATGTCACTGTCCTAGTGTCACTTGGTCTGCGGGGTGAGTGTTAGGCTGGGCGTTGTGGCTCAATGCCTTTCCCCAGCCACAACCCATGGATGCCCTGAACTCCTGGCGATCCAGGGAAGCCATGATTGGTCACTTCCCAACTGATGCAGGGGATTTGTTAAGGACGAATCTCCCTACCCTCACCCTGCTCCACTGCTCTGTCACCCATGACACCTCCCAGGCCTGGTCTGGGTCACTGGGAGTAGGGAGGCGAACTGGGTCAGAGTGGAGGAGAGAATGCCCTGAGAATCAGCACAGTATATAAAGCAGGAGGTACCAGACCAAAAAGGAGATGGTACTTCAGTCTTAGACATTCACCAGCACCCGTATTGCCTCCTTTATTTTTCAACCCTATAGTACGATGACTGTTGCTCTTTAACAATATTAGCAACGAGAGCTTAGCTTAAAGTCAATTCCATAACTTTCTGACAACCGAAGAGCGGCCTTTCTCAGCTCACCTTAAACAGTGTCATTGAGACTAATCTGATGACATCTTTCCCCAAACATGATGAGCAGAATTCATCAACTAAACTACCTCCTCATTCTCAATATCTTCACTGCAGTTTTTGTGATGAGCGTCCGCCAAGTGGCCTGGAAGTTGCAAGTGTACGCCACTCAGGTATCCAGAACTGGGAGACGCTGTTTCATCATTGGAGGTTTAGGTACAAGAGTTGTGATCCAACCTACAGTGAGTGTCACTCAGCCCTGTGTCACAGACCCCAAGAAGATAGCTGGCTCTTCACTCAACCCCTTTAGGGGGAGAATCCCACATGAAAGAAGAGTTAGGAGGTTCAATACTGGACACACTTTACCAGGCAGAAGACCCCACTGGACCCCAGACTTTGTGAGGGTTTCATTTGGGGAAGCATGTCTCAGGTTATGGTTCTATGGCTCTAGGGCTCCGTATTTCACCAGGTCTTGGGGCCTTTAGAATGCCCACAACTGAGATGGAGAATGCTTTAGTTCTGACACCTCTTTATCAGATGGCACTTATCTGTGCATAATTTGAGGGAGGTGTTGAGCAAAGGCACAGTGATGGCTTTGACAGGACCATGCTACACACAGACAGAGTTGTGTCCACACAAAGGTGGCATCGATAAGGCCAGCATTGGTCTGTGGGTCTGCCATTTAGAGTGTTTCTCTTTCTGCTGGTTGCTTAGGTGTTGCTTCTTCATCTATTCAGTTCATTCTAATTTAACTGAAACTTCTACACCATTCTTCTCATGACCTCTGTTTATTAGACCCACCAAATAACCAAATCCTTGAGAAGGTCCCCATGATCATTCACCCCACAGAGGAGATTCTGGCCTGGTGTCAGTATCCATGGCATCTCTCACAGGTGTATGTGCTTCTGGCTGCATTTTGAGCAGTAACCAGAGTCAAGAGAAACCCAAATCACATTCGTTTATTTTATTTTGCAGAGTGAAGAGTGAAACAGAGCTGGGCTCCTCTCGATTTTCCCATGCAGTGAGTGACCTCTGTGTGTGGGCTGCATAGACGCAAATAATTTCTAAAAGAACAGTTGGGCACAGGTCCATAAACGCCCATGTTCCATAGCTGATAGAGGACTTTAAAAGGATGCACACACCCACCTAAGTCCCTGTGGGTGGGACTCTCTACAGTGATGCTGATCATCTGTCATTCAGTGTTTAAAGATCAATCCAGGCATCCTGTCTGTGACCTTTCTTCCCCCTTTACCCTTCAGCCTCAAGCTCTGATTCTTCATCCTCCATCCTGATGACAGCAATACATTTTGAAGATGAGACTGAAGGACAAGGTAAGAGATAGATATGCTTTGGGCCCTAGGAGGGGCAACATGAACATCAGAGTGCTCTCCAAGATAAGCACAGAGAACATTCCACAGCCCATCTGTGTCTGTGAAATGCTGCCTGAATGCCCATTGCTCTTTAAAACTGCTTTGGGATTATACCTGCCAAGGCTCAGCCTGGGACAATGGCATTATTGAAAAAGTTCTTGTCCTGGAGAGGTGTGTGAGCCTGGCAGGGGTTATTGGGCATTCTTTGCAGATACCTTAGCTGGAGACCCATTCTCTGACAGAGAACTCCTCTTTCTGACACTTTGTGCATTCAGGTAGAAGATAAAAACTTCATGGTGTCTGCTAGATGTATTTAACTAATAACGTCTCATTAATTATCAGTCTTCTGGTGTAGTTCTCTGCTTTATTGCATCTTCTGTAAACCTGCTTTGTATCCTGGAAGCTTTACAAAATACAGGATAAGTAAAGCAAAGAGTGTGCACACAGGAGGACGTCTCTTGAGATGGGTATATTAAATAAGGATAAGGATCTGAGGGAGCGTGCCTGCTGGATTTCTCATTCTTTGTCACCAACAACTATGATTAAAAAAAAAAACATTGTTTTTACTATGCTGAAATTAATTGCAAACAGGAAATGTTTTTCAGGGTCCAAACTTTAGGCAAGTGAGTCAAAGCCCATATGTTACGGAAGGAAGGTGGTGAAGTGCCCACAGAGAAACTGTATTCCTTTGTGAAAGCAGAGAAGTTTGGGCTCCAGCTCTGGGGCGTTGGGCCCAGCATATAACCATCAACACAAGAGCCCGGGAGGGTACTTCCACCTGACTGCTGAAGAAACTGGGCACCCACTGCCTGAACTGTAGAGAGATGCAAGCCATGTGCCTGTGGCTGCCAGAGAACACAGAGAAGAGGCAGTTTCTGCTACTGGCTGTATAGGCTGCATCCCCCTGGGGAGAGCCCCCAACACTGATGGAAACACCAGACAAGGAGGATGCATGGGCTTGCAAGGCTCTCTCAGCAAAGCACCAGGTCTAGGGTCACTGCTGCTCCAAAGCATGTGAACAAATAGAAGGCAGGTTATGTCTGTTTTTAGAGTTTTCCCAGCGATGTGGTGGTAACTAGAATGTGCCTGGGGGTGAGGCAAGCACAAAGTTCCTGTATCACCACTCATGTCAGGTACACGGGAACCACAGGTTTTCATGAAAATAGGTCTGCTACTGAACATGAGGGATTCTAGTCTGGTCTGATCTGGTTGATCTGGTTGGCTGGGCTCCATAAAGTTCAGCCCAGAACAATGACTGAGCCACTGGGCTTGACAAAGGTAAGAAGGAATGCTCTGTGTGTGTGTGAGAGAGAGAGAGAGAGAGAGAGAGAGAGAGAGAGAGAGAGAGAGAGAGAGAGAGAGAGAGAGACAGACAGAGACAGAGAGAGACAGAGAGAGAGAGAGAGAGGGAGAATGCAGATGGAACCGATGTGGTAAGAAACTGAGTGCTGTGGGTGTGTTGTTTGGGTTTTGTGAATTGTCTTTCCAACTTTTGTGTGAACTACAAATCACTTCAATAAAAATTAAAAAGAAAAGAAAGCGGGTGTAACATATAAGGAAACTGCCTTAAGCCCTAGGTTGGTGTAAAGCGTAAGCAGACACAGGCACGGGGAAGTATTGCTTCGTTCCACCGAAACAGGGGGACTGTGCATTAGTGACATCAGGTGGAAAAGCTGGTGTTCATACTACAACAGCAAGGGCTTGGAAACCGAACAGACACGTTCCCACATTAGCCACTGATGGAAAAAGAAAGCACAAAGTAACAAAACAGTGTAACTGAACAATGAGAATTCTGGCTGTTAATACATAAAACGCAAGTACAAACAATGCAGACTGTGTGCTCTGGAATGTCTTTGGAAAAGGGGGAGGGGAACAGAGATAAACTAGGCTAATGTCTTCCTCAGAGTAGAGGGAACAAGATGTGTATCCACACCTGTGTCCTCACTGCAGCCCGGCAAGGGGAGACTTCATACGAATTGTGATTCATATGTCTGGTTCCTCCTTTCTGGGGACCCCAACCATGTAGCCTGTTACTGTTTCTAGTTTCAGCTGTAGCGATGGATGCTTGTGGCTCTCTAACTGGATGAGAAATCTGCTAAGGATTCTGTGTCTTTCATTGCCCTGTCTTCTGGGATGCTCAGCCACATTTGTACCTTTCTCTGTAATATAGAGTTTTTTGCACACAGTCTTCTAAATTTTTCTAAATTCTTATTTGATTTGTATTGCTTTTCTAACTTATTTATCTTTATCTTTGCCTCAACAGGAAGTACCGCCTCATCCTTATTATTTAAATTAGCATATTGTTTAAGGAATCAGCTCACATGCCTGCTGGATGAGTGGAAAAGGTACAGAGAATCTGCCGCCATTTTTTTGTTTGTTTTTCAGTCCTCATGCCTTGGCCTGCGGTCTCTGTACTTCAGAATAGCTTCTGTGAACACAATGGGGAGAGTGGCTGAAACGTGTAGTGAGCGCTCCACATGTCCCAGCCTCAGGATTCATTTTTGGTCCAAGGTGAAGTAAGCTGTCTTAACCCAAGAGTAACTTTGAGGGCTCTCTGCACCCAGTTTTACTTGCATGGCTTGAGGGGGGCTGAATAGACGTTGTAACTATTTTCCCTCTAAATGTCTTCATTATGTTTTAAATATTTGGAATTTACTAAGCCCTTGAACACATTTACTTAGGCAATAGCTCTCTGCGCCTTAATCTTTAAGTTCAAGTGGGTCTTAATGGAAATTGTGATTCATATGTTTCCAATTCCCTGCTTCTTACTGAGAGGCATCTAAACGTGGCTTTGTAATAGTTATCTGATGTCCAAAAGTTTTTGAACTTTAAACTGTTTTCTCAAACTTAAGACCTTATGTTAGGAAAAAGTTTATTCTCAAAACCTCCATATTTCAACTCTGAAATCATGAGGTTACTTTTGTACAGGAGTGAATGTCACTCCTGACCAGTTATTAAGTCTCTTAGACTTAAGTCGTGGATAACCTTCTTTCTCTGTCAAGGACATAGATTAAAAAATAGGAGCTGGACAGGGAACACTGCTCTGACTTTGCAGTTGGCAGTAGAGTTTGGGTGAAGGAGTAAAGGAAGGTTTAGCCTAACCACCCTGACCTAGCGGGGTCTCTGTTGCACAATATGATGTGGTGCGACATGCCTGGTGTCTTAGTCAAATGTTCTATTGCTGTGAAGAGACACCATGACCAAGGCCACTCTGATAAAAACATTTATTTGAGGCTTGGTTACAGTTTCAGAGGCTCAGTCCATCATCATCATGGCAGGGAGCATGGAGGCAGGCAGGAGTGGTGCTGGAGAGGTCCTGGTTTGTAAGGAGAGACAGAGGGAAACTGTTGTGGACTTTTGAAACATCAAAAGTTCTTAAGAGCCTAAGCCTGTTCTCTCGGCATTTCATTGCTGCCTCTCCGGATCTCTGTCACCCCTAGTGACTTACTTCCTCCAACAAGACCACACCCACTACAAAGCCACACCTACTACAACAAGGCCACACCCATAACAAGGCCACACCTACTACAAGGCCACACCCACTACAAGGCCATACCCACTACAAGGCCACACCCACTACTGCAAGGCCACACCTACTACAAGGTCACACCTCCTAATCCTTACAATCTTTCTCAAATAGGGCTGCTCCCTGGTGACTATGCATTCAAATTTATTAGCCCATGAGCCGGGCAGTGGTGGCACACGCCTTTAATCCCAGCACTTGGGAGGCAGAGGCAGGCGGATCTTTGCGAGTTCGAGGCCAGCCTGGTCTACAAATTGAGTCCAGGACAGCCAGGGCTATACAGAGAAACCCTGTCTCGAAAAACCAAAAAAAAAAAAAAAAAAGAGAACCATTCTTATTCAAACCACCATACTTGTCCACACTGACTATGTGTAGAGTTCAGTCCCTCCTAGCATCCTCCATCTGTCTTAGGGGTGACAGATGATTTTCTTAGATGTGTCTGCTTAGGATAAACAAAGGTGAGGAACTCATTACCCAGAATTAAGGGGCTTTCCCCTCCTCCCCAGTGAAGTTGCCACTGTTCTCTCCCTAAGCACAAGAAAAAAAGAAACAAGTACTCAAGACCCAGGAGTACTGAAACTTTGCCCCTCAGCTGTTTTGGGGGGTGATCAGGTTCAGAAGCAGAAAACCAGGTGACAACTGACACAGAAGCCTGTGGGAGAGGACAGTTCTCTCTCCTGTCATCTCTTCTGCAGTGAGAGACTTCCCTAGGGACCCACTTGCTCAGCTCAGTCCTTCTCAACGCAGCCTCTGCCTCGAGCCAGGGGTGCGGTTACGTGAGAGGTAAAATACTGTCTCATTATTTGTTACGATGACCACTCTTACTAACCCCTGCTGTGCTCAGTTTATAGGTTAACCTCAGCCTGTGTAGAAGTACAAAAAAACACAGACCACTTTCAATCCTCTGGAAATTCTAGGTCTACAAGGTCCTGGCATGCGTCCACAGCCTCAGGGAGGACAGGGATCTGCTGGGAAATGTGGGTGATCCTGAAGTGCCAGTTGTCACCCCTGCTTTGTTGTTAGTGTCACTTCTGTAACACCCTCTGAATAGGCCTCTGAGGTGACCATCAACTAGATGAGCTGCCAGCATGTAATTCTGCATGGGGTGACATCCCACTTCTCCACGGGATGGGTGAACTGAGTTTGAACAATGGTGACCTTTCCAAAGAAGCAAACACACTCAGATAATGTCACCCAGGATCTTCTTTCTCTTGCTGTTGGGTGGGTGTGAGTATTCATTCCCTTGTGAGGTTCTAAGCAGAGCAGACAGGGTTGGGCAGAGTCTCCAGGAGACCACCTTGGTTTAAGAGCTTTGCATGTTTCTCAGACAGTTTCCAAAACATACATTTTCTGTGGTCTCTGACCATGCAGATGGGGTATGTCAGGCTCACAGTGGCCGCCGTTGAGGCCCAGTAATGGCAATGATGATGATATTGATGATGATGGCGATGATGATGATGAGGAGGAGGGCGTCCACTTCAGATCTTTGGGACCTCCATGAGTGCAGTCTCCAGACTGTTCCCTGGTCTCCAGCTTAGCTTTTGTTTAATTTGTATGGTTTTTGACTGAAGTCATATGGCAGTATTGAAACCCAGAACAAAAATCAGCAATTTCATCTGACATTATTGCTGTGGGCTTGCAAGGTTTTGTGGTTTCTTCATCCAACGTGTAGTTAAATGTCACAAAATGAAACCATGAAAACCTTGTCTAGGAAAACCCATGTCTCTCCAGAGGCGCCAAATGAGCTTTAGAGTTAAATGGCTGAGCAAGGCTGGAAAGGTTGTTCTGACTTTTAGCAAACTTGCCTGCATGGAACATTAAATCCAGCAATTACAGTGTTTCTAATAGTTTTCAATTTTGAAATAAAAATAAACTCTGAAAAGAGGACCAGAAGAGACCACAGTGCCTGGATCTCCAGACTGAGGCTTGTGGGGTAACTGGACGTTAGAAGGTTCACATGGGGCTGGGGAGGAGTCTTGGTAAGGTGCTTTCTGTGCAAGCAGAGGCCTCGAGTTTGAGCCCAAGCGCCTGTGTAAAATGATCAGGCGCAGTAGTATGCCTCTATAATCCCAGCATCAGGAAGTGCGAGGCAGAGAATGTCTTGATCTCACTGGCCAGTCAATCTAACCAAATCAGGAGCTCTAGGTTCAGTGAGAAATGTTACCCCAAAGAAGAAGGTGGAGGGCAGTCCAAGAAGACACCTCATGCTAGCCTCTGCCCTCCACATGCACACATCCACCCTCTCAGGTTCACACACACAAATGCATGTATGCACATACCCTTACACAAGCACCAACAGTATGTGTGTATTCCTAAAGGACAGGAGGCAGAGAGGGAGCCCTCCAGGGCTGACTGCAGCATATATCCTTCTACTCTTTGACTTGTTATGTTCGCAGAGAAAGCTGAGCACTCCTGGTGAGCAGCCAATGCTGCTGGCTTCTGGGGGCATTTGTCTAGGCCATGGCTTTCCATTTATCAAAGAAAACCTCTCCTTTCAACAAGAAGAGGGGCTGAGTGGGCTTCCTGAAGCTTCCTCCCTGGGTGCCGCATTCTCTTCTGCACCTGCCATGCACTTGTGTGGCATCAGGAGTGACCCATGAGCCTCTGAGATGCTGGTGTTGAAGGGCAGTTGTGTCCATCACTTCCTGTGGCTGCCACAAACGCTTACAAAACAGCCACAGGAAGGAGGGGCTTCAGTTTTGCTCACACACCAACTTACCTTGGCGGCGGCCCCTTGCCTGGCCTGAAGACTCCCCTGCTTTCAGCCTGTGGGGTGGTAGACATTATGGCATGAAGCATTTGGTGGAGAAAACCACTCATCTCTGGGGGCAGGTGGCAAGCAGATAGATAAGAACGGACTGGTGCCCCAAAGGTCCCTTCAGGACATCCCCTGGTCACATGTCTCATCCACCCAGGCCCAGGTCTTCTTTGTCACCTCCTCACAGTCCTCCTGAGTGTTAGGAGCTGCTGCTGAATGAACTCACCGGCGTGGTCTCAGTCTCATGATCCAGCTGTTGCCCAGCATTGAATTATCTGGCAACCAGCCCTTCAACACATTCCAGACTGAAAGTGCAGACCAGTTAGCTAGTGAGTAATCTACACGCCATCACGTGAGGGAGGGCATACACGCCATCACGTGAGGGAGGGCAGAGGTCAGGGTGACTTATGTGAACAGAAATGTGAGCTGTTCCAGAGAGACACTGTCTTTGTTTTCTATTGCTGATGACATATATGCCCACGACCAAAAGAACTTGTGCAGGTCAGGGATTATTTGACTTCATATCCTAGATGACAATCGGCTGGGGAATAATAAGGCAGGAACTCAAGGCAGGAACTGAAGCAGAAGTCATGGAGGAATGCCACTTACTGGCTTGCTTTCCATGGCGTGCTCAGCCTGCTTCCTTACACAACCCAGGACAGGGCAGGGTGGTTGGGCCCTATCACATCAGTCATTAATGACGTAAGTGCTCCACAGAATTTTCTACATGCCAATCTAATAGAGACATTTTCTCAGTTGAGTTTCTTCTTCCAGGATAACTCTAGCTTGTGCCAAAACAAAACAAAACAAAACACAACCAACCTTCCAGATCAGGGGTGGTCTTCCAAAGGTTCCCAGGTAGGGTAGCTTCTCACTCTCCTCATTTTGGAAACAATGGAATGGCATTTCTCAAATTATGAGGGACATAGGGCGAGCTGTGCTGAGTCTCAGTGAAGCAGAGGCATGAGAAGATCTTGGGTACCACGTGGGATTTGTATGGACACCCTTGACTCTGGAGAACCAACCGAGAGGAACCGATGCCTGGGTCAGTGGTAAACTGCTTATTATACAAACGTGAAGATCTGAGTTTGGATTACTGGTACCTTGTAAAAAACAGGCATGGGGTACATGACTATAATTCCAGAGCTAGGGAGGTAGATGTAGAATGATCCCTGAAGTTCACTGGAGAGTCTGTCTAGCTGAATCAGCCAACTCAGGAGACAACTCTTGTGTCCACACACATATTTATATACTGCCCCACACATCAAATTTGAACCTGATATGTGTGGCATTACCACGTGCTGCTCTTGGAGAGAGCCATCTCTCCGGCCCCATTTGTATTATTCTTTAGTTTATTAGAAGTAGAAGTTTCATGAAAATGTTTTAGTCTCTGATATTTGTGTATCTTTATTTTGGAAGTCTAGACCTGTTTGAGGCACTATAAGCTTGTCATATCATATTAGTGGAAGATAGAATCTCAGGCAGAATGTGCTTACAAAATGGATGTTGTTGGACCAGGAGAGACAGTTCAGCAGTTAAGAATACTTACTGCTCTTGCAGAGGACAAGGGTTCAGTTCTCAGCATTCACATTGGGTGGCTCACAACTTCCTGTAACTCAAGCTCTAAAAGGCCCGATATTCTCTTCTGGTCTCTGTAAGCACCTGAATATTTGTAGTGCACACACAGACAGGTACACACACACCTACACACAAGTCAATGTAAATAACATTAAGTCTTTCTTTCTCTCTCTTATTTTTTATGTTTTAGAAACAGGATGTTGTACACAAACTGTTGCCAATCCTAGAAGCTGCCAGTATGGTCCTATTTGGAAGTCAAGTCTTTGTGGGTTAGTTAATAATGTGAGTCCTCAGGATGGGTCCTGGTTTGCATAATGATGTTGTTGTCAGGAGGAAGACATAGAGGAGAACGAGCAAGGCTCACTCCTGATGTTTACAGAAGCAGGAATTATGGACCATGTTTCACAAAAAGAAAGGTTTAGGAAGGCTCTATAGGACGAGAAGAGCTTGAGTTCAGGTCCCCACCCTCCAGCAGTGAGGAAACTCCAGCACCTGCAGAGGAAAGGGTGAACAGAGGAGTCAGGTGTTGGAACCAGAGTCCTCCTGGAAGTAGCCATGCCTAGAGCCTAGGCTCAGAGATTGCTGGGATCTCTAGTCCATTCCATTGCTACTGACAGCTTTCTCGCTTCTAATCTGGTCTGTGAGGTTCTGCTCATCCAAGACGTGGTTAGATCTGCCTCTGGGGGTTGGCTTAGAGCAGGTCTCGGGCTCTGTGCCTATGTCCTGAGACAGCCTGCCTGGAATCCAGAAGCAGGGAGGATACTGCCCTGTGAGAGGATGGAGGGGGAGAGTGGAGGGTGCAGCCCCATTCCAAAGGTTACAAGAGCTAATGGACAAGAGCTGGAATAGGCCCAGGGTGCCCTGTGCTGGAGCCACCCCACGGTCCTGCTGAGAACTCCAACTTCCACATTCTGGCTTTAGGACTATGAGAGGGCAGGTCTGCTGTTTGAGACTGCTCAGCTGGTGGTCATTGCTGCTGGCAGCTCTAAGACACCACCATGGCTTTCTGTGCCTAAGCTGCCAAGCCTTCATTGCATTCCTGATGCCAACCTGGGTCAACAAGAACAGCACTCCTCAGTGCTGTGGAGTCTTGAGCCCACTCTGGGGGCAATGCAGGCTTCAGTGTAGCTTTTGAAGTAGCTACAGATACCCACCAAAGCCAGAGAAGAGGCATGTGGATGATGCTCAATGTAGGCCAGAGGAAGCACTGTCTCCTTCACACATCACCCAAAGAACTCCACAGGAGACCTTAGCAGTAGAAGAACAAGGAGACTTCTATTTTGGGCCCAGGATCTCTTCCTGCCTGGATCATCTGGGTAGACAGCTGCATGCCATAGAAAACAAAACAGCCTCAAGGATGGGTGAACTGTGGTCATAAATTAATTCTGAAACTATTAGCTTTGTGTTTTTTGGACATTTCTCAAACACTGCAACTTGCAATATCTTCATTCGTAAAGGGACTAAAACCTCCTATAAGGTGTAGACTGTGACACTCTTACAAGGTGTAGACTGTCGTCCTCATGTATGGTGGAGTCTATGATCCTCCTGTATGGTGTAGACTGTGGTTCTCCTGTACAGTGTAGATTGTGGTCCTCCTGTATGGTGGAGACTCTGATCCTCCTGTATGGTGTAGACTGTTGTCCTTCTGTATGGTGTAGACTGTGGTCCTCCTGTATGGTATAGACTGTTGTCCTTCTGTATGGTGTAGACTGTGGTCCTCCTGTATG
>CAJQZJ010031983.1:1167855-1182347 GCA_907164525.1 Lophiomys imhausi | reverse complement strand
GGGCTAAAGGAAAAATAATCTTGTTGAACCCAAACTGCTCTGCGCTCTTGACATCCAGTCCAGGGAAAAGGTCCTTCCTCTCCTGCGGATCCTCTACAAAAAGGTGCCCAGCGTGGCTGTCTGGGGGGGTCCCGGTCAGAGACTCGTGTGGGCCACCATCCTTCACGGCGAGAACCATTGCCTGAAAACAAACCACCACTCCTACCCCCAAACCTCAGTTGTGGTAAAAAATCTGCTGACTACTGAGACAATTTAATGCATTTTGTATCATCTGACCTATTGAAGCTCATTAAAAAGCACAAACTACCCTTCAAGCTGACATTTCTATTACCCTCTATAGGGCTTCTCTGATCATCAAAGGGAAGGTAGGGTAAACCTAAGCTTCTATTACTGCTAAATAAGCGTGGAAACACAGTTGCATCATGTCTGACCGGCATCGGCTTTGGGAATATCGACAGGATCCCCCATCTCGGCTCGGTCATTCCTGACATACTCACTACTACTATCACCAGGATCCTTAGGAAGGTTTTTATGACGAATCTTCCTCCCAAGGCATTCAGGCACCCACACTGGATCTTGTTGATCCTGAGGAAAAACACAAACAGACCCTCTCGCCCATGTTAGCACGGGGTCAGGCCCCCGCCAAGAGCCTGTCAGAATGTCCTTCCACTTCACCATGCTTTTAGGTGAACCATGGGAATCCTGATGTCTGTCCGCTGCTGAGCGGCTTTGAGCATCCAAATTGAAAAAATTTAAAGTAAATAAGGCTAAAGATATTCTCTCCTTGGGGGTACGGCCTTGGCCTATTCCCCCTTTTTGTTTTTGCAAGCATTCTTTCAAGGTGCGATGAGCACGCTCCACAATTCCTTGTCCTTGAGGATTGTATGGTAATCCATGATTAAGCTGTACCTCCATCTGGTTACAGAAGGAGACAAAGGACTGAGCCGTATAGGCTGGTCCATTGTCCGTTTTCAGCTGCTGTGGTTTTCCCCATGCAGCCCAGGCTTCTAAGCAATGTCCTATGACATTGCGAGCCTTTTCTCCACTCATAGGTGTAGCATGTATGATACCTGAGCAGGTATCCACAGATACATGAATATATTTTAATGTTCCAAACTCTGAAATGTGGGTAACGTCCATTTGCCAGATTTTGAGTGGCAACAACCCTCTAGGGTTCACTCCCACACTGGGAGGATGATGATGAATCACACACTGAGGACAGTCCAAAACTACTTGTCTAGCATCTGCTTTAGACAAATGGAATTTTTGCTGTAGAGTTTTGCATTTACATGAAATAATTGGTGAAACTGTCTGGCTTGAACCAGGAATGAGCTCCAAAAAATGCATTCCATCCTGGTCCATTGATCAACTTTATCATTACCCTCACTTAATGGTCCAGGTAATCCTGTATGTGCTCTGATATGTTGAATATAAAAACACCTTTTTCTCTGCCAGATTAAAACTTGTAACTCTTGTAATAAGGCACATACAGTACTACTATTCTTAATAGGACCTGCTAATTCTAATACTTTCACTGCGTTGACCACATAGACTGAATCTGAAATCAAATTGAATGCAAATTGACATCTTTTAAACACCTCAATTACTATTTTCAACTCTACTATTTGGGGGGAGCCCGGTTGAAATTGACGTAACACGGGCTCTTGTCTTTCTATCAAATAGGCTCCACAGCCTGTCTTTGAGCCATCAGTAAACACATTTGGTGATCCTTGAAGTGGTACTGCTGAAGTAACCTTAGGGAATATCACTGGGTGCTCCTTAAAAAATAATAGCAATGGATGTTTAGAATAATGGTTATCAATCACTCCTTCAAAGCTACATTGCAATATTGCCCAGTCATCTCCAGTGCCACCCAAAATCTTAATTTGATAACTGGAATAGGGCACTATTATACTGGCAGGAGCAACTCCAAAAGACTGCAAGCATTGTTGGATACCATTTAAGGCTAAAGCAGCAAGTGCAGTAGGATAATGTTCTATTCTGTTCTTACTTGTGTCCACATCCCCGGGCAGAAAGATCTCCCTACTTTCAGGGACTGAACTGGCTGCTCTGTCTGAGTGGCTTCTGGATATGGGGGAGGAGTTGAAGGCGCCATGGCAACGGCTTTGTTTACACCAGCTGTCGCCAGCGTGGCTGAAGGCGCTGTAACAACGACTCCACCCACTCCGACTGCCGCTGACGTGTCAGGCGCCATGGCAACAGCTCCACCCATACTGACTGCCGCCGATATGTCCTTTTCTTTTATCTTTTTCTTTTCCTTTTTTCTTATAATAGTCCTCTCCAACTGTTCTAGTAGAGCGTGTAGCTCTCCTTCAGAATCTGTGCTTTCTGAGTCCTCAAAATCTCTAAAATCTCTAAAATCTGTAAGATCGGGATAGAGAGGAACTTTCTTTTTGCCTCCCTTTTCACTGTCTGCCTGCTCAAATCTTTCGCCTTTGTTACTTTCCTTTTCACTGTCTACTTGCTCAGATCTTTCCCCTTGCAGCAGTTCCAAGGCTGACTCTCCCTCTTTGATTGCATTACAACATCTCTGATCTTCTAAACAACTCCTCACCATTTTCCAAATCGGTCTTACTCCATGCTTCAGAGTCCCTTGCTCCCAAGCAAAATCCAAGTCCCTGCCTAATTTGTCCCAGCAGGATACCGTAAGATTCCCGGACACCGCAAACCACGGAGCCACGGAATCACATTCATTCAAAAATCTTTCTAGGGTAGACTTCTTAATCTTCAAATTCCTAGCTAAAAGTAGCTCCTGAAGAGCCAGAAAAATTGGGTGTGACTCAGACAACCCCATGTTTAAAAATTTACTTTCAGTTTGCAGCTTCCCCACGAAACTGTATCTTTTGTTCGCTATCTCCGCGAAACTTCACCGTACGTTCACTATCTCCGCGAAACTTCACCGTACGTTCGCTATCTCCGCGAAACTTTACCTTGTGTTCGCTATCTCCGTGAAACTTTATTGTCCTGATTTATCCCAGGAACTTACCAACGCGTTGCCCCTGACTGCAGGAGTTCTGAGTCTTTTCTGGGTCCCCGTACGGGCCACCACTTTGTCGCGTCCCCCCTTGTCCAGCAAGGAATGACGCAACTCACAAAGCTCTTCGCCAGCAGTTTATTCAGGTCCCTTGAAAACAGTCTTCCGAATGCCTGGGCAGACCCAACCCACAGGCTAAATACTAAATGAACAGCCAATCAAGTAAAGCCACATAGTGCTATCTTAGAGGCCCACGTATGCGGAAGCAAGCCAGATCAGCGGTCTTAGCCAAATATGGACTTGTTTACCACCGAGAGCACTCACCGTCGGGCTGGTGGAAGGCGGAGACCAGCGCCATCTTTAAGGCACGGCACGTCGCAGCTCTCTACAAGGACCTAGGGTTCTGCCTTCCTAGTTAGGCAGCCTGAACAGTTACCATCCCAAAAATCTTGGAGGGGATGTCTAGGCACCTTGTATTTTGAGACCTTTGCCTAAGAAGCCTGACACTACCTTTGAGCTCTGATCTTTTCACTGGGGGTCACTGAACACATGACCTCTCCCACAAGTGATTATTAGCGATCTTCGCCCCATGCCATTCTCTGAGTATTATTCCTACTGTACTGGCTGTAGCTCTGCTAGTTGGAATGAAGTTGAAAATTATCAGAAAGACATGCTGAAGAGGAGGGAGTGGAGGGAAGGGAAGAAACAATACAGACAAAAGTCGCAGGAGGCTGCAGTGTGCACCAGGAGATGAAACACTGGCTAGACACCTCTTGGCACACACCCTTGCAGCAGCAGCCTCTGCCTGAAGTGAGAAGAGGAACACCATGGAGAACTTTGAAGTTGTCTCTGAGATTGGTGTGATTTAAAGATATCAACTTACAACTGTTCCATTAAGATTATTTTTAAAGACAAAATGAATCTCTGTTACCTCAAATAAGCTGACAACAAGATCCACAGCAGAGAACTATGTGAAGCCATTTGACATCAACACAGAACAGAATAAAGGTGACATATGGTGTGGAGAATGGGTGGAGGCTGGGGAATGTCCAGTCCTGGCCATTAAGCAGATAAATTGCTTTGTTTTTAGAGCACACTACAG
Source organism: Lophiomys imhausi (assembly GCA_907164525.1). NCBI lineage: Eukaryota > Metazoa > Chordata > Mammalia > Rodentia > Muridae > Lophiomys > Lophiomys imhausi. The sequence continues at coordinate 1,178,250 of CAJQZJ010031983.1, read as the reverse complement.
TCTAGGTAGGCCGCTTTAAGCCTACTCTTGACAAATGGAAATGCAGACATGCTCATGGGTTCTTAAGGCTCCCTCCTGGCACTAACCAATTCTGGGCATTGATCTAACCAGGTGCTGGCTGTGGTCAGCATTGGCAGAACCAGTAGGAGGAGAAAACCAACATCTCTGGAATGTGATAGGCACCCACATCTTGTAGGGGACCCTGGCCAGGCCGTTCACCATTAAGAACCCTGTCTGCTTCTAGGTCTTGGATACTGAACTCCATTTGACGTGCACAGCCTCAACTGCCCCCGATAATTGACTCAGTGGCCACCCGGCTCTTCTTTCTGAGGGACCAGAGTAATCAAAAAAATATGGAAGGTCATATTTATTGTGAAAATTCTTAGCTTTGCACAGTGGCAGTACTGTAGCCAATGAGGTTTATCAGAGGCCCGATTATTGCTAATTGAAAATTCTTGTAATTGAAGAGATTTCGTGGCTCTTTTTATGTAGGGTGAAAAGCAGACGAGGCCACAGTTTTCACAGGGCTGTGTCCTGACCACCCTTATCTCATCTGGTGCTGAGTTAGCATGACTAGCAGGGCATCCTAACAGCCTTCAAACATTGGCCTCACCATAGGAATCTGCCCTTGCCAACTCACAGGACACTCAGGAGGATCAGAACTATCTGTGTGAGAGTCAAAGCACCAGGGATCCGACAGACTAGGCCCCTATTCAGTGGGACCCTGAGCAGCGTGTGGATCAGGAAGTTCTCACTCACCTCTTCTGTGTCATGTGACCAGGGAGGAGAGTGGAGTGTGTTTCAAATGCAATCCTCATCAAAACCTCATCAAATGCAGAAGGATGAGGGAAAAAGTTCTCCCAGGTCAACGAATATTCCTACTTAATTATCAGAGAAATCTCTTGCTAGAAACCTTACAAGGTACACCACAGTGAGGCTGACGTAAGCTTCCTTTTAGCATCCAGAACACTCATGGAACATGTTCTATTCAATTGAGGAAGAAGAATCCAAACACTGCTATTTACTTTTAAAGTAGAAAGTGAACACAAGACCCAGTACACCAGTGACTGAGAGCTATTAAATTACCCACAGGAAGACTTCGGGACACACCAGTGCCATAGGGACAGGAGAGCAGCTTCTTTCTCCCTCAGCCTCTGTGTAATGCTACATTCCTCTGTCAGCCTCCCAGGCCTGTGGTCACAAAACACATAAAGAAGTTGGCTTTAAAAAAACAGAACCTTGTTCCCACAGTCCTGGGGATGGCAGAGCCCTCACCCAGAAGGTTCACAAAGTTCTTTCATGCATCTTCTAGGGGCTCCTGGTGATCAGGTACCGACATGTGGTTGCCTCACACAGGTCTCTGCCTCCATCTCAGTCTGGCTGTCCTCATTCCTTTCTCCTAAGGACACTGGCTACTGGGGTTAGGATCCTGGCCAATGGAGTATAGTGTCATCTTAGTTTGGTGATACTTACCAAGACTCACTTTTCAAATGAGGTGACACCTATAGCAGGAGGGATGTGTGTATGTGCATGTGGGATATGTTCATGTGTGTTCATGTGTGTCTATGTGTACAGAGGGGTGTCTGTATGAAGGAGAGAGTGTATGTTAAATGTGTGACTGTATATATGAGGGCTGTGGGAAAAGTGAGGTGTGTGTGTATATATGCATGTGTGCAAGTGTGTATGTTTCTGTGTGTACATGTGTCTATATTTGGGTATATATGTGTGTATATATTCCATCTATAACCTGCCACTTAGCCATTGCCAAATGAATTTATCCCCAGAATTTTGAGCATTGATAAATTTTTGATGCCAAAAAGGGTGGCTGCCACACAGCCTAGAAAGGAGAAAGAGAGCCATGACTGAAGAGCAATAGTGGTTCCAAAGTATCTTCCAGCTACAAGCTCACCCATGATACTCCTTCCATTCCCACTGTATCATCTGTATTCCTTGTCCTCGTTATTAGTCACCTTCCTTCCAGGTACAGAAAGGCCAGGTGCAAAGACAATGAGTCAGTGAGTGATGGTAAGTGGGCATTTCCTGAGGGACCAAATCCTACCTGAAATGGAAGGGTAAGAGTCCAAGACCAAGGACATGATGTGGGTGAGGAGTTGGAGAAGACAAATCTTTGAGCAAGTGTAAAACTGGTGAGACTTGGCTTGTACCTTCAGAGGTCCACAGTGACTCTGAGGGGCCACTTTCTACTATTCCCAACATTGTTATATTTGTCCTGATCAGAGTTCAACCTGCACTCCATGGGAGACCAAGAAATGTAGTCAAGAGACCAAGATGTGGCCAAATGAGAATGAGGAAGCTCTGAAAAAACACATCTTCCAACTCGCTTCCCCATGTGCCTAAACTAGGTGGGCAGGAGCAAGTCCGGCAGCAGTATGCAGAGTATTTTGAAATGTGGTGGTTGGCGGTGCTTCTTGGGTCTGGCAACCACCACAGTCAGTCTGTCCCATCACAGGGGTGACTCACAGAACCTTACTCTGTCACTATGACTTGGTTGCCAAGGGTCCTGTCTGACCTAGGACTTCCAGTGCTGACAGCTCTTCCAAGTCCCATTAAGTGACATTGGGCAAGCCTAACCTGTGCTTCCAGCTGGGAATCTGGATTGCACACTGCCATTTTCAGTGTTTGCGTTGATGTGAGAGGTAAACACAGTCTGTGAGGTACAGCACCATTGCCCTCACAGGCCCAGGATGGCTGTAGCCTGGCACAGTGGCCAGGCCAGCAGGAGCCCTCATACATTGTGACTGGGAATGGCCTCATCATGTAAAATGGTACCTTTCCATGCTCTAAAGGAATGGGGGCAAAATTCTGTCCAGCGAACATCAGACGGACATTTGTCTTTTGACGTCTTTTTATTAGGGAGGGAAAGATGCTCTCTGTCAACGGGAACATCTTCCACAGACTACCTCTGGTATCTCTGCGTCACATGCTGCAGGCCTGTTTCAGTACTGTTGTTTATTTGTTGAGGTCTCTGACTGTGAAGTCTGGCCTCCCTGCTGTTTACCCACCTATGTGAACGAGGGCACAGCACTGGGCCCTGAGTTGCATTCCACCACACAGCTGCACACCGGAAGTTGGCTGAAGAAACACACTTTGGTGTGATGAGCAGAGGGAGACTTCAGAGAATGTGACTGTCTTTCTCTCCATTTGTATTCTCAGGGTCTCATGGGAAATCTCAATGGGTGGCCTTGTGACAAATGTCTTACCAGTGCCTACTGCCAGTGCTCAAAACAAGTTTTGTTCTCTCAACAAACTGTATGTGATTACAACATTAAAAAGAAATAAAGTACACTTTCCCTATTAGAAATAAAATTCGAAGCTGTGTGTGTGGGGGGGGGGGGTACAGCTTTAATCCCAGCACTTGCGAAGCAGAAGCAGAAGCAAGTGGATTCAAGGCTAGCCTGGTCTAAAGAGTGAGTTCCAGGACAGCCAAGGCTACACAGAGAGACCCTGTCTCAAAAAAAGAATTAAATTAGAATTTTATACTTAAAATTATTTATGTGTGCAATTTTTTCTTCTACTATAAAATTAAAAAATATTTAAAAGTTTCAAAGAAGCAAAACTCTTGCCACGACCATATTTTATAAGGAATAAGTACGAAATTTGCATCAAGGAGCTCTGTGAGCACTCCAACACATGTTTCCATCATCCCGAAGGCAGTGAGGTTAGGAGGCACACAAGGAAGGAAAATCAGTAAAATCTAACACCATGTAGAAGGCTTTAACAGGACAGCAGATTTTCATAAAGTAATATGGAAAATGTCCGAGGGAGAATCTAAATTATTTGCCAGTAAAAAAAAGTAGGGAGTAGTCAGTGAAACTCAAAAGAAACAGTTCAAAGGAACAGAGGCCTATCTCAGGATGACTGTGGCTGGGATCACCAGAGACCAGGGAACACTCTCTGCCATGGCCCTGGCTTAAGGTGGCAGTCTTGGAGGAGGAGAGAACCAAGAAGACAATAAACCACAGAAAGAGAAATTCAAGCATCAGAATTGAGTCAGAAGCTGGTGAGTCAGTCTTCCAAAGAATGTTGGTGAGCAAAGTCACAGGCCTGGAGAGGCACAGAGGCAGAGCAGCCAGCACCAACATCAGGCAGAAAAGGCAACTGAGTCGGCACATAGCCCAAGCTGGGGAACCAGGTTGTCTATGCCAGCCCGCAATGCTTAGAGATAAATTATCTGAAAGAATAATGACTATTGCTCCCAACTATGGTTCAGGCTAACAAAAAAAAAAAAAAAAAAATTAATGGATGGAGCTAGAAAAGCTCATTCTGAGTGAGCTAACCCAGATTCAAAAAGATGAATTTGGCATCTATTCACTTATAACCAGATTTTAGCCATGTAGTACAGGATAACTATCTTACAAACAACACACCAAAAGGAACAGGAACCTTGTTACCTATAGTAGGATTCTTTGCTCTAATAGAGTTGCCATATAGGCCCCCAGTGCAAGAGGAAGCTCTTAACACTCATATGACTGTTGAACTAAGCGGGGCTGATGTGTAGGGGCACCCCACTCCGGAGGAGTAGGATAGGTGGGAGAGGGTAGGAGAGAGTGGGAGGGTGGGACCAGGAGGGGTGGAGAGAAGGGGCTGTGATCTCCATCACATTGTAACTTGCAGTAATAAATAAACAAAACATTTAAATATGAAGGAAGGTACAACAAACTGCACACAGGATGAACTCAAAAATCACAGCTGGACAGATCACAGCTTAACACTGTGGACAAACCTACGGAAGAACTTACAGAGGAGAGCCAAATAGAAGTTCTCACTAGCCTCACACGCACATTTTAAAACCCCTCTCTCTCGCTTTTACCCATGATGCTTAAATCAACAAATAAAGTTGAGGAGAGGGTGTTTGGGCTCTGGGAAAGGATGTGCCAAACATGAAGAAAAATAGAAATTAGCGGACAAGTTATCCAAATATTTATAACCTCAGACAAATATTTGGTTTGATTTTGAGGCAAATAAACAATATTGTGGCTCCTTTTTTTTAGGGGGGGGTGCGGTAATCCCTGTCTCATCGGTGAAGATGAGCAAAAATGGAAACACGGTGAGGTGAGCCATCAGCTCTCAGGGATGGCTGAAGAGAGACTGCCCTTGAGACTCCCAGGAGTAAGCTAAGGAGCCAGGAAAGCTCGGCCACACCTACTTCTTCCCTGGCTATTGTATTTCACAATAACGGCATCTCTTAATCAAAATTCTGACTTAATAGTAACTAATCTGGATGCTTGTGCTGGGTGGACACCTTGCAGTTTCCTCAGCCCACCCCACTTACATTGTCTTGGTGACAGAGAGTGTTGATATTTGTGTGCGGTCACCAATAGTGACTGAAGTTTCAAGTGACTTAGAGGTGTGGCGTGGTAATTTTTGGAATCTGGATCATTTTGAGGGGCCAACAACAGAGCGCACACTTTGTTCTGTGGAGAGGAGTACCGGTCATCTGGGCATCTTATTCACACACTCTACGTGTTTTTGAAACTCCAGTTTCTGGATTCTTAAAGCTTGTCACCAGAAAGAGGAGAATTGCAAAGGGCAGGATTCCAACAGAAACCTAGAGATCAAATGGAGAAAAGCATTGAACTACTGACTCCTGGGTGACCTGGAGTCAGCAATTCTCTTTATGTGGTGGGTTCTGTCTAAAGTCTTCATCCAGAGCCATTCCATCAGGTGAAAGACGAATAACAGAGTAAGTTATGATCTGACAAATACAGTCGGAGAGCTGTCTTGGGTACCAGGACAAGAAGCACAATATGTCACTTCCAGTTCCCGGAGAGTCCTTGTCCCAGGCCACCGAGAGGACAGAAGTACCTGACTTTGCTAAACCCTTTCCTAAGGTTCATAAAAGTATTAGTTCAAAACAACAACAACAACCATGTGGACATTCAAGAACACTTAAGCACTTAATTTTTTCTTCCTTTTTAATTCCTGTTAAAGAGAACCTGAATAAGGACTTGGTCTTTGCCTCGTAAACACTAGGAAACAAACAAGAGTCTCAGGACTCCTGTTTTGGCAAAGGGTAAAGTACCATGACCTGGTTTGGCTGTGGCTTCGCCTAGAGAGGTGACCAACAGTCCCTGTGACACATACTAGAAATAAAGTGTTTACGAAACACACAGAAACTGCAGACTTCCTGCCCTTTGCTTAACACAAGAAGTTCACCTGACTGACGGCCCTCTTTTGCCACAGCCCAGCACTACCATGTGTGTAGTGACTTACCTCCCCTTGCCACTCTCAAAAACAAACAAAAACAAACAAACAAACAAACAAATAATAAATAAATAAATGAGCAAGGCCCATGGCTGTCAGACCAGCTGAGCTGGGATTGTGCATGAATGAGCCTCCTTCCTACCTGGCATTCACCAGGCATCAGGCACTGTGCATGCAGAGGGCAAAGGGTCTGGGTGGTGTCCAACGTCAATGGCTGTAAGAGCTAAAAATCCAGTGGTTCAAACAGAAGCCCTGGCAGCCGTTCCTCAATACACCGTGTCCAGTGTGTCTGCTGTCCTGTAGGAGCAGGCCTCTTCCCTGTCATCCAGAAGATGAAAGTCTGGTGACCACAAGTACAGGCCAGCCCACGCTGATGCTGACCGTTTTTTCTCTGGAAACGGCAGAATGGCACTTTAGTTGTGTTTCATTCCATGAGGTAAAACTTAGCCAACACCGTGAATGAATCTAGGACGGATCCTTGCTCTGTAGCTGGCTGGGTTTTCCTCAGTGTCTCTCCCATCTTCTGGTTCTTGCTAATCTCTCAGCCTGACCTTCCTTCCCTCTGCCCCTTCTTCCTACTGGAGGATGCTTCTTCCCATATTCTGAAACATGCATCTCTTTACTATTTAGTTACCTTTCTTACTGGTGTGAGAAAATCCCTGACAGAACCAACTTAAGGAAAGAGGTTTTATTGTACTCACAGTTTTAAGGGATAGAGTCCCTCATGTGGGAGGCTTGGTGGCCAGAATCTGAGGTCACAGCTGCTGGTCACGTTGCGTCCGAACTGTAACAGAGCTGAGGTAATGCAGGTGCTTAACTCACCCTCTTCTTTTTATTCAGTCTGGAACTCCAGCCCATGAGGTGATGTGCTCACATTCAGGGTGCGTCTTTCTACCTCATCTAATCCAATCCTGAAGCTCTTTTGCAGGCACGCCCAGGAGTGGATCCCATTGACTTGGCAATCATGATTGTCCACCATCGCTACCTTAAACACTGGTGCAGGATTTCCTGTCCTGGCAAAGCGAAGGTGGTTATTCCCAAAGGCAGCATAACACTCTGGCAGTTCTGCAAAGAAGCAGCGAGAACATCTGAATTTCACTTGTCCACTCAAATAAATACAATCTTTCCACTTCTCCTAATGTCAAAGATGAAGCCTTCCATTATCTCACCTTCTTCCCTAGAACCCCAGAACTACAGCTCTGAATTCCCAGACACTCCTAGCCAAGCCTCTCTCTGCAGCCCGGGACTCTCCTGTGTGTTACGTTATAGGTTGGGGTTGCTCCAAAGAGTATCTCCCACTTCTGGCTTTGTGACCATGGCTTCAGACATTTCTCTGAATAAAATGTGTCTGTTTGGTCCCATTTATAAACTTCATCTGCACCAATTGAGGCAACTATGTTTTTGAATGTCCTCAGTAGGACGTCAAATGCCAAATTCCTCTCCCACATCCCTCTCTTTTCTGTTAAGGGTGGAGTGAAAAGCTCCAGCAATCTGTAAACTGGCCTCTGATCTTCACAGTCCTCAGGCCTTGGCCTTTACTTCCCAGGGCTCATAGAGTGTGACTGTTGGGGCCTCTTACCTCTGCCTCATGTGTCAAAGTATCTCCAGACCCTCCCCTCTGGTAGGCATGCAAGGCTGTCAGCCTGGTGCAGCCTTAGCTGCTCTTAATTTTCGGTTGCCAATAACAAACAGAGTCTCTCTCACTAACAGCACAGGGACACCACACTTGCTTGGGATGCTTCCCTGAGAGCTGGCCCACAGGGTAAGAGTTTCCACATTGGGAGGATTCCTCCTCCTCCTCACCAGGGCATTATCTCTAACAACAGTGGGTACCAGATATTTTCAAGTCCAGCAGGAGCCAGCATGGCCAACCCCTGCTCCTGCACAGAACACTCCATCTTCATCTGTGTGGCAAGTAGGCTTTTACATTAAACAGCTGAGAAGTCCAGCAGGAACTGGGAGTTCTCAAACAGCTTTGGTTGTCTGGTCTGTGTGTATGATTGTGTTTGTGTGTGAGTGTGTGTGTATGTGTGTGAGAGAGAGTGAATGGTGTAAGTGTGTATGTGTGTGAGAGTGTGTATGTGTGTGTGAGTGTATATGAGAGTGTGAGTATGTTATGTGACTGTGAGAGAGAGAGTGAGTGTGTGTGTGTGTGTGTGTGTGTGTGTGTGTGAGTTTGTGCTTGTGTGGGGACATGTGATGCAGGGATTTAAGGAATGACTTTGGAGTCAAGGGATCAGCAAGGATATGAGGCTCCCTCTTCAGATCTGAGCCAGGGAGTGCGATGAAGAAGGAAGGGGTAAAGGACCTCTGGACAACAAAGTCAAAGAAGCCATTAGATGCCCCAGTGGAGTCTGGGATTGATTCGCTATGAGAGAGAGTCACTGGAGACACTGAGGGGACAGATGATGGTTTACGTCTCTGAGGACATGGGACTTGACCACAGGTACGGAGCAGCAGCAGAGGTTGGACTTTCAGGGCTGTGGTGGGGACAGGCTGGGAGACAGAAGGGGTGGAGAGGCAGGTGGAGACGGATCGTTATGGATTTAGTGGTTAAGCCAGGAGATCACACTGTCTACCACCTTTGCTTATTTGTGAGGTGATGGGACTTGAACCCAGGGCCTTGCCCATGCCAGGCAAATGCTCTGCCACTGTTCTACAGCCAGCTCCTGCCCCATTAGGTCAATGACTCATTTGGAGTCTTATTCTTATTAGAAACTTGACATTGAGGAAATTTTATATGATAGTACAATATGGCTGCAATGATAAACCCCAAAGAACTAAAATAACACAAATTCTCCAAATATCCTGGGAGTAGTAGTAGCTTCTTATGTATTTATTGATCACTAACACAATATTAAATGAATTACATACATTGCAAATACTTAGATTAGTAAGTCTTTACAAATTAGCACCTAACAGTGCCTTTAATTCAGAATAAGTTTTCATTGTCTTTTATGAAAATAAGAAGTGGACCCTAAAACTGAATAGCTGAGGTAATTCTCATCTCCGGAAAACTACACACAGTGCTGCTGGCCAGGGAATGACACTCACTGCAGGATCTTGTTTAAAACCCAAGCTCCCTAGGGGTGAAAACACCTTCACCAGAAGAGTTTTCTGAGAGTTGGCAGGACCATCCTGTTATTCGTCTTTATTTTCTCTTCCAGGAATGTCCATTTCAGTCTGGAAGAGACAAAGGACACTTGGGCATAGCAAGAGAGCTCTGGCTTCCACTTAGCAGTAGTGTGAACTTGATACCTTTTGCTCCATTTGGGAAACATGAATTCCTCCCCTGCCCTCTTCCCTGCTGACTTTGGGAGTTGTCTATTTATATCAGTGCTGAAAGTTTGTGATTTGGGAAGCTGGGAGCAATCAGGAGTGGGACTCACCTCCCCATCTTTTGGGGAAGAGGAAAAAGTGCCCCAGAATTGTTTTGAGCACACCAGGTATAAGGTGGGGAGTGACAGAGATCAAGCCTTGGCCTCTATATGTGCATATGCATGTGTACACACACACCCACCCACCCACCCACACGCACGCACGCGCACACACACAGAGTTTGTTAAATTACACAAGATGGAAAATTTTGCAAAACTCGTTACATTCTACACTTGGCTAAGCCATCCAGCGTCACCCCTGGCACATTTTCTTGTTGGTCCTGCGGTCAGTTACATGACGAACATTTTGTCTCTAACACAATGTCACTCTCCCATAACGTGTCAGCAGGGCAGCAATGTCCAATTTCCTAAAAACAAAGCCGTGAACCACAGAAGAACGGCTTTTTCATACAAAATAAGTTTCCCAAACGGTTCTGAAAACCCTGGATGCCTTCCACCCTCACTAGAGGCCCTGTCTTTTGCATTGGGTGTTTCTACTTGCAAAGGTCTGCTGTGATTCATAGCACATCCCGTTCCCTCAACTCTGCTGACAACCACTGTCAACTTTAGATCTTTCACTGAGATGAAATGGACACCTAGATCAGCGCAGAGTTTGTGATCTAAGCTCATGGCTGTGGGCCGTCTCTCCCATCACCCTGTAAGGAAGGACACAGAACCCATCAGCCACTCCAGGAAATCCTGAATTTCACATCCCCGAAGAACTCCAGGACAGATTCAGAGTGTAGACACACACACACACACACACACACACACACACACACACACACACACA
>CAJQZJ010031983.1:1156835-1167845 GCA_907164525.1 Lophiomys imhausi | reverse complement strand
ACACACACACACACACACACACACACACACACACACAGACACAGACATACACACACACACAGACACACACACACACACACACAGCTATGACAGCTACTTCCTGTCGTCCACTACTGGGCTGTGTTTTGAACCACAGCTCATTTATCCATTTCTGCGGTTGCATCATGTCTGATATTTGGCACAATGAATAACATTTGTGCACATACGGATAGATAATTTCATTTAATTTATATAGCAAAGTGTTAGAATAAGACTTCTGCCAGTTTTCCAAAGCAGTTCAGCTTACCTCACTCCCACAGAAGGGCACTTGCTGGTCGTGCGATTCCAAAGCCTTCGAGATTCAGTGAAGATGACAGAGCTCATCACGGTTCAACTGGCACTCACTTAATTATTAATGATACTAAATACCTTTTCAATATTTTACATGAAACTCATGTATATTTCCTTGTAACATGTTCAGAACTTTTGCCCATTTTAATCATCTATTTTATTCATCTGTGGAGACTCTTGAGTGGTATGAATATATAACCTTCTCATTTATATTCTCTGCAAATATAACCTCCTGCTCTGCCACTGCGCCCCCACACCTAACAGTGGCGGTTACCTCCGTGGGTCCCAAGGTAGCGTTAGGGCAGGCTTGGCGGTCAGTCTGGAGGTCCTAAGGCAGTGCTAAAGGTGAGCTTTGTTCCTTATGTTTAACAAGGTGTAAAAATACAATTTGTTAACTTTCCCTTTTGTCTTTTAAGCCTTCAGTGTCCACTGTCTCTCACAGAACATCCTCATGATCCATCAGTGACCCTGTGTGACTCCCCTATGCCTTCTTTTTGAACTTTGGTTTAACTGTTTCATGTTCTTCGAATTATCCTAAAAATTTGAAAAACAGTTTGTCAAAACATTATGGCAAAGCTTTGGATTTGGATGAGCTTGTATATACAGGTGATCTGTGGGCAATTGAGATTTTTAAAAAACATCGAGGTCCATGAACATTGTATGATTTCCATTTTATTTAGTTTTTCTTCAATTTATTTCAATGATGTCTAAAACTTTTTCAAAATAAATTATTTGCATGATATCTATTAAATTTTTATCTAGGACATTATTTTATGTTTTATATGATATTGTAGATGTAATTTAATATTTTAAATTTTATTAGTTCCTTTGTTAAGTATATTAAGTAAGAGGTGATATCTCACCACCTCTGTAAGATTATTCTGGTCATTTATAAAGTTTTATGTCTTTATAATTTTTCTTTTTTCAAATTTGTTTATTTTTATTGTCCTATTTTAGTGGTAAGGTTTTCAGAACAAGTTTAAATACAATAATAAAAATTTATATTGCTAACTTCTCATGTTAGCAGGAAGCACTTGAACTTTCTTGGCTCTAAGATGACATGTACTCTATCATTCAAAAGGAAACAGAGGGCCAGAGAGAGAGTTAAGAGAGGGAAGGCATCTGAGATCAAACCTGAGGACCTGAGTTTGAGTCTAAGGAAATCATATCTGGAAGGAGAGAACCAACTCCTTTGTCTACACACACACACACACACACACACACACACACACACACACACACAAATAAATAAAAAATAAATGTAATAAAAAGGCTGAGTAAAAACAGCTATATATTTCTTATGTGTTTTTATATCAGATTGAAGTTTTTCTCCTATCTCTCAAGTTCATAGTTTCTGCCAATATTTTATAACAGCTTTTCTGGTACACAAACTCATGATTTTTGTACTACTTTAATTGGCTACTATGGTGCATTCCACTACTGAAAATGTTACCATCAGTTAGCCTTGGCTGCATGGGAAGAACCCTACTTGACCATGATGCATTGCATGCTGGGATTAAAGGGGAACAGACAGTAAGTGTGGGCAATGGTGGGAATACTGTAATTTGTGACTTCTTCAGGGAAGCAGACATATTCAGAGGGTGGATGGAAACCTGGCTGTTAGCCAGTATGAGGTTTCTTAGGTGATGAAAACGTTTTAGAATAAGATGTTGATCATTGTACAACTCAGAGAACTGAGTAAAAGCCAATTAGTTGTTTACTTTAAAATGCTGAAATTTCTAGAAGGTGAATTTTATGTTCTATGGGAAGAGGACGCACTTGCTAATATGAAGGACAAACTGAGCTCTTTAAAACATTTTCCTGGTGGCTCCAGGTACAGTTTGTAGAGGAGGGTAGCACACACCCTTGACCTCAACAGCAACCTCAGAAACTGAAAAAATATTTACTTTAGTTTCTCACATCTTCACTATCAATCCAATTTGTATGCTGACTGTACATTTAATATTGAGAAAGAAATGATCACAATCCTCTGCCGGCATAGAAATGATTTGAGACGGGCATGTGGGAGGCTTGCAGACACGCGAGCAGCTAGCCCACCACTTCCACCTAAGTTTGCAGACTAGCTCACTGCAGGATGAACTGGGACATTTGTTCTGGGAAGGATGAAGGTGGAGTGGGCCAGCTGGACAGCAGTCCATAACAGGGGTGGACGTACACAGGCGTCTGACAAAGACAAGACGACTGTGACTGGCATATGGCAACAGCCTTCCCAATCCTCCATCGGAGGAAAGACTGTGGCCTTGGAAAACAGGTGCTGGAGACTGAAGACTCTGTCTTGATCAGAAAGATGACAGTGAGCCTGTTTGAAAGGTTGACAGGCAAAGCCACCTGTAGCTTTTTCTTTTTCTTTTTTCTTTCTTTATCCTCTACTTTGTGTGGATTCTTCATGGGTTTTTCTCCTGTCTCCTAACAATATCTCTTCTGGCTCAGCTCAGTTTCTCTTGGCTCACCAACTGTCACCAACTGTCTTCTCTGACCCTGCTCATCCAACTAATCCAATCCTACTCAATCTCACTCAGCCTCTGTTGGCTTTTTATATCCTCTCTGGTCCCCAGAAGTCCAAGAGTCAACAAACACTGAAGGGTAGAGGGTCCTTTAAAGGGCCAGGCACATAAAATAAATCACACTACACCCACCTAGGAACTTCTGATTCTCACTTCTGATAGTACTTGGAGAGTTGGGCAGATCGCATTACTTTGGCAGTAGAGATACAGTTTGTAAGTCCTGGGTTCTCATTCTTGGATATCAAAAGTCAGAAGGAAAAAAAAAAAAAAAAGGAAGCAGTAAGACACACTAGAGAGCTAATTATCAGGAAAAAGGAAAACTGTTCTCAGTTCTTACCCTTAGTTTCTTGCCTTTGGCAGATATGTTGATGAATTTAGCTTAAATCCAGGGCTTTCTTTTGGGTGTGTTTTGCAATCTCATCTCTCTTAATATCCATAAAATAGTTCTCAAGTTCATTTTGTTTCTGAAAACTTTTGATATTCCACTTGTTTATATTTTCAAAAACTTAATTCTATTTAATATTTAGTTTGAATAAACTATCCACGAAGGAACACTGGATCAAACAAAATACTTTAATATACAACACTTTTTTACACGCAATTTCCTCACTCTTTTCAAAAGCTGGATGCACGGATTTCCAATATTAAAAGTGTTTTATTCTTTTGCAGTTGAGTTTGCTTAAGACCCTGTGGCTAAGAGGAAAATCAAACTCATAGCCTTTTATTTCTGCAGTGACTCAGAGAGGGGCAGAGAGAAAAGGCTGGATCGACCGTCTAGATGTCAGGTAGTCTAATCAGACAATCTTGAGGAGCCTCTGAAGCCGGTGGGTTGTGGTGTCATAGCACAAAAGAGTTCACTGCTGGTGGCCAGGGGCCCCACACAAGCTATTTCAGGGGATATTTAGAAATCTTTAATAAACCATGAGTGGGCCTGCTCAACCTGGCTGGACTCTCCATCTCTCTCTGGAAGCAATTACTGTATGCAGTTGGAAGTCAGCATCTATTTTGATAATGGGAAATATATCTATATGAAAATGTTAGAAGATTAGAACCCATCTGCAAATGAGTTAGGGTGTTAGGCTATGGCTATAGAGAGGGGCAGCATGAGGCCAGGAATGTAAATTTTGCATATTGCTTTCAGAGCCTCAGTTCCTGGATAGCTGGCACCATTGCAGTAGCCTGTGCCAGGGAGACCATGGTGGCATTAAGGGGATGTGACACTAGAGACCAAATGCCACATGAGAACCAGAAAGTAGGCCTGAGATAAGATATACCCCTAATGGCCCTGCTTTCTTCAGTAAGCCAAATTTCCCCAAACCTCCAAAGAATTATGAACACAGCAGTGATTTAAATCAGAGCCTTTATGATCCAATCACTTACCAATGACTGGATCCACTGGCCAGGAAACAAGCCTTCAGCACAGGAGGGGGCACCTCATACCCAAACCATAGCAGCAAGAGAATAAATCAGGACCTTGTAGAGGGGCTGGGGATAGAGTGGGAAGAACATGGCATTTAGCATGACTTTGGATCCCCAGCACCCATTAAAGAAACCAGCAAAGGCCATGCATGTCTTTAAGCCCAGTGCCGTGTGGGAAGACAGTGAGACAGGAGGAACCCTGGAGCTCACTGGCAGCCAACCTGACTGAAAAACACACACGTTCCAGGCTTTCTGAGAGACCCTGCTCCAAGGGAATTAGGTGGAAAAAGAAAAGAGACATGTGATGTCCTCCTCTGGCCTTCACATGCATACACCATATTTATACACTCTTTCTTTCCAACTGTCTAGACTTGGAATCAGACACACGTCATCCACCCAAAGCTCTGCAGAGCTCCCGAGTCTTTTACTACACACCCCACGTCCTTCAGAAGCTGGAGCAGCTGCCTCTTGGTGAATCTGTTCCTTGCCTGTGTGGCCCTGGCCCCACATCGGCACCTGTACCAATTTCTCCCACATGAAAAACCTCCCCTTATTTCTCTTTAAAAAGTTTGCAAATATTTATCCCTCTCAGGTCTCTGAGGTGGTTGAAGAATAGACAGCTAGAGTCTCATAGTTAAATTTTGAACTGTTTAGGAATCAAGAGGGTGTTATAGATATAAGAAGATACTCTTAAAAGTGTGTTGCAAGATAGTATGAATGTTGAGTCACATATAGACCTTTAAACTCATGGAGTTGGTTAGATAGTAGAATGTTAAAGTCAGGGGCCAAATATGTATAAACTGGACATTGGGAAGGTATACTGGGCCAATTTACTCTCATAAATGTGGCATATTTATATCTATTGTTTTGTATAATACTTACTGTTATAAGAGAAGGAACCATCTGTTAGACTGAAAGGGGAAACTTCTGGGGGGAAGAGGGTGGAAGGGCGGGTTAGGAAGGGGGAATAGGGAGGGGTTTGTTACTGAGATGTAACTTGAAGAAAAAAAAATAAAGTATTTAAAAAAATAAAAAAATAAAAAATAAAAACAAACTCATTACAAGTCAAAAAAAAAACTGAGAGAAAAAGAAAAAAAAAAAAGTCTGAGAAGTTGATATGTAAGGAAGGCTGAGGCTCACTTCCCTGAGAAGATGAGAACTATTTCCTCTGCATGTCTTCAGTGTGCCGTTTGTTTCAGAGCTGACCCCCAATGCTCTGCAATATTTGTCTTTAATGAGGGCAGTGCTCTGAGGGAAGGACCCACATCATATTCAAATTGGCCTTGAACTGTGTCCTTCTCAGTTTCCTGAGTGCTGGAATTTCAAGCAAGACCTACCATGCAAGAAAACACCTATGGGTGTTTTCTTATCTACCTTCTATATTGCAAGGAGCTCTTAGACCCAAAGCTGTGGCAGCCACCATGTACCAACAGCACTGCCCATGTCTTCTGAAACACTGGAACATTTAGTGAGTGGCTTTAATACACCGGAAAAAAAAAAAACTGACCAAGGTGTAGCTCCTGCGGGTTACCAAGGGTTTCAGAAGGAAGCCTCTTGGAGTGAGTAACGTGATCAGCCAGGTGCAGGATGTTGGGATGGTTGGTCAAGATAAACCATCAGGATTTCAGCGGGTTTTAGGAGAGTGGCAGGACTTTCTGCACAGAGATGAAATGCACAAAGGACCTCCCACCTGCCTGGGTGTATGTAGCAGACGCTCCAGGCAGCCAGAGAGCCAGGTGCCAGGCAGCCACTAGAAACACCAGATTTGCACTGTAGGCTGGCTCTGAAGACGTTTGAGTGACAGTGCAGGGGACTACACACATGTCCTTGTTCTGTATCTGTCATACACCCATGGTGGACAGCAAGGGTCCTTCTGCATGATGCTCCTGTAAGGGGTGTGTGCAATAATTACAATTTATCCCACCGACCAACTCAGCTCACACTGTGAGACTTAAATTTGCTTAAGGCAGGAACCTCAACACCCTTCGAGGCTTGGAATGGGTCTCGGCCGCATTTGAGCCTTCTGACAGTGGCAGGCTGAGCTCATGAGAGAAGGATGCCTGCGGCTTGTTTGGACTTGGCCACTAGAGAGGTTTAACTCTTGACCAAGGCAACTCTCAAAAGCAGCATTTGTGAGATTAGAACAAAGGAAAGAAGTTCGGCATCAACAAGTATCTGACCCAACCTGAATTCATTATTAGTTCCTTCCTACTCTTGGGAAACCTGAAAATGTGCTGAAGATGTAGTGGGAACTGAAGTGGCATTGGGAACTTGAGTCTGGTTTCTAGAAGTCCTTCGGTGGGTTGGCGAAGCGATCAGAGCACTTCTGAGGGAGGTGGCGTTACTCTGAGGCAGCTGAGACATCAGAGGTGCCAGGTCTGCACCTCTGTTTTTTGAAAAGCTCCGAGTTCAACTAATGTGACCCAAAATGTGATTTTTTTTCCCCACATGGAATGCTGTGCTAAGTGAAAATACAGGGCTAATGAAGACCTCCCAGAGTGAAGCTAGATGGAATGATAGGCCTGGCCTGGGATGAAACACCTGGGCCTGTGCCTTCCTTAACTCCCTTCCGCTCACTGTCTGTACATCCGGTTCTGGGGCCCTGTGCCAGCCAGCTCCAGGCAGACTCTCCTCTGTGCCCTGTCTGGGCTTGTGGACTGAGACATCACTCCCTCCCCTGGCCCCACGACCTCAACTGGATGAGCCCCAGGGCCTCACGCTGCATCCCAGGTTAGATCTAATCCTATCAACACGCAAGAATACAGCAACAGGCCCCTGCAAATACCCCTCACTCAGACTCTCCAGCCCTTTCAACACATACTGGCTGCTTCTAGGGGTCAGGAAGGCAAGAATGCCAAGGCAATTATGAGGGCTGGGATAATTTTAATGCTGGGGCAAAGGTTATGAAGATGTCCTGTGTGGGTGAGCAGAGAACCCTTGTAGAGCTCGAATGATGTTCAGGGTTGGGCGGCTGGAAAAGTTCCCAGGCACATGTGCACATTTCCAGACAATCCAAGTTAGACAATGAGAGTGTAGCCTTGCTATCCAAAACATCCCATCGAAATGTTATGGGAAAAATACAGCAAGATTCACGGTGTGGACTGCTACATTAGTTACTTTTCTGTTGCTGTGATAAAGTGTCCCCATAAAAGCAACTTTAGGGAGAAAGGGTTTATTTTGACTTACAGTTCCAAGGAGCCACAATTCCATCATTATGAGGAAAGCGTGATGGCAAGAACAGGAAGCAAGCTGTTTATATTTCCATCCACAAACAGGAAGCAGAGAGAAAAAACAGGAAATAGAACCAGGCTGTATAAAACCTCAAGTCCTGTCCTTGGTGGCATACTTCCTCCAGAAAGACTCCACCTTCTAAAGGTTCCTTAATTTCCCCAAACAGCATCACCAACTGGGAGCAAATGTTTAAACACATGAGCCTATGGAGGTCATTTCTTATTGGAAAATTATAGAATTTACAACAACGGGAGAAAGGGACTTGAACAGAACTTCTTAACCAGTGCTGAAAACAGTGCAAATAAAAGCAGCTCTTTTGTGTAAATCTGAAGATGTTAAAATCAATTATCAAGCAGCTGTGAACTGATGAAGATTTTATAAGATGCTACATAACCATCAGCTTTAATTAGTCAGCAGTCTGGTGAGCAGTTTTAGAGTAGTGAAGGAAGTAAGGTGCCAAAACACAGTCTTAAAGCAAATGAAAGAGGAGTGATGTCAGCGGATGGAACATTATCCCTATTAGTGATCTTAAAAAAATGTTTATTTTACATTCTAATTGTCATTCTCCTCCCTCATCCCAGTCCCACCCTCCTACCCACTTTCCCCATACTCCCCCTCACAACCGAACCCGGTACCAACCCACTTTGAGATATCAAATCATATCAGGACAAATTGCCTCCCCTTTTCACTGAGGCAAGACAAGGCAGTTCTGCTAGGAAAATAGAATCTAGAGGGAGGCAGCCTTGCCCAAGTCAGAGATAATCCCTGTTCTAATTGTTAGGGGATCCACTTGAGTGTCAAGCAACCCATCCACCTCATATGTGTAGTGTGCCTAGGACAGGTCCATGCCTGTTCTTTGGTTTTTGGTTCGTTCTCTATGATCCCCCTTGTGTCCCAGTTAATTGGTTATGGGGGTCTCCTCGTGATAGCCTTGATCTCTCCAGCTCCCTCAAACCTTCCCCTTACTCTTCCTCAAGACTCCCTGCTTTTCGCCTAATGCTTGGCTGTGGGTCTCTGCATCTGTTTCCATTATCTGCTGGATAAATCTTCTCGGATGGCAGTAGTGTTGAGTTCCTGTCTGGATTCCTCTCTTCATACACTTCTGATGTCCACTTTATTTCCCCTAGTTAGAAGTATTCAAGGATCGTCCCTTGTGCCCTCCTTGTTATGTAGTTTCACTGGGTCTGTGGATTGTAGCATATTTATCCTGTACATCTTGGCTAGTATCCACTTATGAGTAAGTAAATACCATAAGTGTCTTTTGGTGCCTATATTAGCTCACTCAGGATAATCTTTTCTGGTTCTATCCATTTGCCTGCAAATTTCATGATATCCTTGTTTCTGATTGCAGAGTAGTCCTCCATTGTGTAGATGTACCACAGTATCTTTATCCATTCCTCTGCTGAGGGACATCTGGGTTGTTTCCAGCTTCTGGCTATTAAAATAAAACTGCTATGAACATAGTTGAAGAAATGTACTTGTGTTTTGGTGATGCATGTTTGGCCCAGGAGTGGTATAGATGGGTCTTGAGGTAGAACTATTCCCAATTTTCTTAGAGGGTTATACAAGTTTACATTTCCACCAGCAATGGAGGAGTGTTCCCCTTTCTCTACATCCTCACCAGCATGTGCATTCACTTGAGTTTTCGATCTTCTCCATTCTGACAGGTGTGAGATAGAATCTCAGAGTTGTTTGATTTGTATTTCCTTGACGACTAAGGATGTTGAGCATTTCTTGAAGTGCTTCTCAGCCGTTAGAGATTCTTAGTGATCTCATCCTCACAGTTCAAACTCACTTGTCTTCCTGCTTACCCAGCGGCACCCTGACATAAGAGTCATCTGCTCTTTTCTGCCACCAGGGTCTTCCCAGATAGCACTCATTCTTCCATGTCACCAGGTTCAAGTGTATATCCCACTATTTCCACCCACGTCCTTCATGCTATAGGATCCAAGAAGGAGGCAGCATTAGCAAGGCTCCTGCTGATGCATGCCTATGGGTCTGATGCCAACAGAGTGTTCCCTTCTCCCATAGAATGTAGGGTGGATGGAGAGTTGAACTCTCAATGAACAGAGAATCAGTGGAGAATCACCCCAAGGATCATGCTATATACATGCCAGGACTCCTTGCTGGCTCTCTAGCTCTCCCCACTTGATCTTAATAAAACCATCTGACAGTTTAGAATTGCCTCTCAGACATCACCAGTAGGAAACTGAATGAGATGTTTGAGCAGCTGCTCCAAAAGAACTCCATTTTGCAAGCAAGTTTGTAACTGAGCTTGTAGTCAGAGCTTTCCAAGTGCAAGATTTTAGGTCAGACTACAGCCCCAGCCAACATTTTCTTTAAAGCCCCAGTGAGGTTCTGTCCAAGAGCTCAATCATGCTTGGAGTCCTAACCCTTATATGTTAGATTTTTTTAAAGTTTGCATTTATTTTAATTTTATGTATATGGATGTTTTGCCTATTTATACATGTGTACTGTACGTGTGCCTGAAGCCCACAGAGGCCAGCTAAGGGTGTCAGAGTTTCTGGAACTGTGGTTAATAGGTAGTTGTGGGCCATCATGTGGATGCTGGGAATCAAACCCAGGACCTCTCTGAAAGAGCAATCAGATGGTTTAAACACTGAGCCATCTTTCTAGCCCCAAATGTTGTATTTTAAAGTGACCCTATTTTGGGTTAATTTGTAGTTCAATAATGCATAACTAACATGACATTTTAAGTTTTGAGGCTCAGCTTAGGTTTTGCCTTTTCCACTAGACTTCCCCAATAACACAGTCTGCAGCAAATCCTTCTCATATGCATTGCCTCAGCCTTATAGTTACTTATTTAGTAACAGCTTTTTTCATTATAACTTGTTCTGTGTATATTTCCAATCTAGCGTTTATTGTAATGCCTATACCTAAAGACACAGGCATTCACTAAATATTAACTTTATCAGTAAATGGACAGAGGGATGGTTGGCTGGATGGATAAATGAATGGGGTGGATAAATGGATAAAAAGAAGGAAGGTGGACGTATGGATAAGGGATGAGTTAGTAAGTGGATGGGTGCATAGGTGAGTAGATGGATAGATGGAAAGTTGGATAGGCAAATGGATGGACAGATGGATATATTAATGAATGAGTAGTAGATAGATGAATGGGCTGTACAGGTGGATGGGTGGAAGAATGGATAGATGGATGAATGGGAGTGTGGAAAGATATGTGAGATGTGAATGGCCAAGTGGAAGGATGGTTGGCGAGTAGACAGGTGGATGAAACTCTGGATGAACAGATGGACAGATGAACGGACAATTCAGTTAAATACAGTATATCAATGAGTGGATGGATGGCTTACAAGGTCGTGAAGGTAGAAGTTTAATCAGAATAATTGTTCAGATGAATATCTTAAAGAATTATGTGTGCCTTTCTGGATCATAAGAGCCTTCCAGATAAAAGGCATAGTCAAAGAGGGAAGATAGGATGGCTGACTGTGAAGTTCCAGAAGACTGTAGCTGGGATGGCTGA